>JAAMPD010000525.1:0-47844 GCA_025266255.1 Trissolcus basalis | reverse complement strand
TCTACAAACTTGTTAATCTAATGAGAGAAATTTTGAAAACTGTAAGCCAAACTATTAATTGTAATTATTTTATCTATAATCTGTTGTTATGTGTATTACGATACAAATATGTCTTGAAATGTGATATTTGATGAATGTATATCGAACTCTCTCACTTATGTATGGACATTTAGTCCGAATGCAAATAAATTATTATTATTATTATTATTAATTTTTAATTAACAAATTCGTAGATTCATTAAAATTTATGAAAAATTAAGTTCATGTGACAACATTTTGAAAAAAATTTTCATCAATATTAGTTATTATTTTTAATTGACGAATTCGTAGATTTAGTGAAATTTGTATGAATAGCAATTTTGCATGACAAATTTTTGAGTTTAAAAATTCTTTGTTTCGTATGTCACTCTTCAGTTAGTCAGTTACCTCGCTAACCCGATTGCGTAATGCATGTTTTTGATTATGTATAATTTTTTTTTTTAATTATAAAAATAAATAATTTGTATTATTCTCTTTGATGCAAGATAACTTGGCGTTTGCAGGTACCAGCACCTGTCGTGCATTGGAACATCGCACCCAGTATGAATAAGCCGTACAAAGCCAAAGAAATGGAGCCAAAGAACATACCGCGCCAGAGTTTAGAGACGATGGAGAAACTCGGCTACGGTCACATCGGAGAGGTAATGTGATAAACGACACCGTTCCTCTATACGAAGCGAACGCACATTACACACGCTATCTGGTGCCACCACGTTCATCTATCGCAAAGAACGTACATGATGAATTATGGGTTGTTCAGACTGAGACCCCTTTTTATAAATGGATTTCATTTATCGCTCATTTGTCATAATCATTGTCAAAACTGTTTACAATAGAAATTCAATTTCACATTAAAACAATAATCGTTCCATAGCCGCAGTTGCATAACATTTTATAACGATCCTCTTGGCACGCTGAATTCGCTATGTTTCAAATCTCCGATTTGCTTGCGGGCGTGGAATTCAAGAAATTTACTTTCAAGTAATTAATCTCGGCAAATTTATTTCAAGGAAATGAACCTATTCCGAGTCACACAACACATCTCAGAATTAACAGATCTACTATACGCTGCTTCCACTGCTTTCGCGGCAATTTGAAACTTGCAAATTTTAACGATCTAATTTTTTGCTGACAAAAAACGCGCTTTCTTTGACAAAAACTCTATTTTTAACTCTTTTTTTTATTATTGCGGGAGTGACAAAATAAAATTACGTCAGTAGTCATACAATGGGTTTTTTCACCCACGTATTTTTATAGTTTAAAAAGTTATTTAAGGTGTTGTTACGTTCAAAAATAATGAAATAAAGGTGTAGATAATTGTTTTGATCCAATTAACATCTTTAACTACAGTTTTTTTGGTACAATATGTCAATGTTATCGTGTCAATTTAATTTTCAATTTCATAAATAAAAGTGGGTTTATAAATAAAAATAATTAATTGATAAACAGAAAATGAAATAAAAAATGGAAAAGAGTTTGAAATCATTTGTGATCCCTTTTCTGCAGGTGGTGGTTTGTTCAGCAACTGGCCTAAGCAAAGTCGAAGGCTCAGACGATGTAAAATTAGTAGTCGCTCGGATTCCGCACGTCAGCAGCGAAGATGATAAAGTTGATAGTGGCACAGACACCATGAGAGAAGTTCGTTTTCTGTCGTGTCTCTCGGACCCGAACATCGCCCGAGTACTCGGCATCTGCACTGCAGACCCGGCACCTTGGACGATTATCGAATACACGGAGCTCGGTGATCTTGCACACTATTTACAATACAGTGAACCGCTCACCACTTCACAGAGACCGAGTCTCAACTTTCTCAGGTACCCTTGTCATTGTGATCCCAATGTCACTATCAGTTGAACACATTTTATAATCAATTCCAAACACTTTTCACTCAAACTTTAAAAACAAAAAAATTGAAACAAAACTTTGTTTCTAAAAAATTCACCCATTTGAATTGATTTGCAAAAAACTGAATCAAAAATGGTTCTTGAGTAGAGTTTTGAATTTACAGTCAAAGTTGTCTGCTCTACATGGGGATGCAAATAGCATCTGGGATGCGGTTTTTGGAATCGAAAAACTTAGTCCATAAGGATCTTGCTGCCAGAAACTGTTTACTGGGTCGATTTTACACTGTGAAGGTGACGGACATTGCAATGTGCAGTGACCTCTACAAGAAGGACTATTGTGACATAGGTGGTAGACCGCTAGTGCCCATCAGATGGCAACCGTGGGAAAGTATTTTATTGGTACGTTGTTTCTTCTTTTCACGTGGTAAATGAAAACAAAACAAAATACATGCTTAAACTTTTTTTATCATCCTTTACAATTTCCATTTGATTTTTTAACCTTTTTCGTGGGGGGTTTATAGGATAGGTATACGTGCTCCAGTACCGTTTGGTCGTTTGCTGTAACGCTTTGGGAAGTAATGTGCTTCGCCAGAGAAAAACCTTTCCAACATCTTTCCAATGAACAAGTTGTACAAAACGCCGAAATTATGTATTACGGAGAAGAATTAAAAGTAGGTAACATTCAGCATCCGACCTTAACTCTTTTTTTTTTTGTCGTGTAAAATACGTTTGAAGGAACTGTTGGGATGAAGGAAATAATCATAAATTGCTGTTTCAGGTATTTTTGCCAAAGCCCATGATGTGCCCAGATGAAGTTTACAAAATGATGTGTTCTTGTTGGAGAAGAGATGAAAGTTATCGACCAACATTCAAAGAAATTTATACCTTTCTGAAAGCTAAAACGGCGGATTATCGACCTGGGGTGTGAATATGACTGTGATATTACACAAAATAAAGTAAAACATTTTGTGCATTTCAAAATACCAAAGACCATACATTGAACTAAGCGCATAACTTCAATGTAATTAGTTAAACTAGAGTTTCTGCTTTTTTCATCGATCATTTTTTTTTCAACTCGTTCAAAACTATCTTAATCTTTGTACAGTTTTTTATACAATTGTTCTAATGTTTTCAATTTTGTTTGAACGTCTCAAACAAAGTTGTTATCATCATGAAAAATTTGTTTTTCCCTTTGCCTCGACTGTTGATTTCATATATATATTGATCAGAAAGAGAATCAACAAAAAATGCATGTAAAAATAGAAAGCCTCCGACTTTGTTGAAAGAAATTCTATTTTATATATAGACGGGTATGGAAGATAAAAAAAATCATTTGTTCGTGTGCACATCAACTGTAAATTCATTTTAGCGAAGCCAAATAGAATGTTGAATAACTCAAAAAGATTGACTGCAAACGTACAATCGTTAAATTTAAATGCACAATTATGCGGACGTCGGGTTGATGTTCCTCTGTTGTGTTGGCAAGGGCTTTTCCTAAGGGTATTGTATTCAGCGAGAAAATGAATTCCAAAAAGGCAAATACTATTTTTGCTAAATTTCAAACAATTTTGCATCAAAAAATGGAACAACTACGTACCTTAACCCTTTTGTCTTTGGTAGATCTGAAAATTCTTGTTCAGACATCGTTCATGATATCTTGCCTGTGAGATAGCGAAAGGGTTAAGCGGTTCAATTACAAATCGGCTATTTGTCGAGTATCCAAAATCAATTTTCTCAAGAAGTTAAAATAGTTCGATAGATTCGTCATTTGAAAGTTCTCATCATGGAAACCAAAAGTGTTTATTTTGACAAAAGTTTTATTCTGCAATGAAAAACAAAAAAAAATTGTAGAATTTTCATCAAGGTGCAATCAATAACTTATAAGTATTATAACATATCTACGAAGGAACTTAGGAGACATTTGTAAAAAGATTGTTAATAAAAAGAAACGGCGTTCAAGAAATATATCATTTTTGTATGTATAAAATTTGATGTAAAATATTGTGATCGTATACTGTACTGGTGTAACATTTTTCTACAACGTGAACAATTTTTATTTTCGTCCTTCAGAAATGTAGAAAAAAACGAGGATTCCAAAGTGCAAGTGACGCGAATCAATTTAAAAATCTCGTAGCTGCAAAATTTGGAAAATCTACCGTTGCTTGAATTTGGATATCTGCACACTATAAAACTAGTACCTAATTACACACTGAGACGATCTGTGTAAATTTACTAAACCGAGTTAACAATGTATACGATCATGACAGTGAAAAGCTAGTCAGAAAAGAGACAATTATACTTGTATTAAATATACGTAAATAATATAAAATGTATTTGAATAAAAAAATCTTTTATTTATAATCCATTTTGATGTTCATTTTGACTAACATCTAAGTATTTGTATTTATAATACACTGAAAATAATATATAACAAATGGAAAAACTCATTTTCATCTTTGATCTACTTAAACTTTTTTTTTCGTCTTAAAATCCAAAAAGGTGAAATAAGAGGACTGCACACAAATCTCATAGAATGGGATTTTCTGTGGATATGGATATATTTCACTTCTTCCTGGAGCTGAGAAAAGCCTAAAATCCAGAGAATAGCTGTGATATGTGAACATGGGCCACTAATACTTTTGCTCCGGTCTTATAAAGTGCAATGTAAACGCAAAATTTATTTCATTTATTTATTTCGTTTTCCTTTTGAAATTGTTTTTTCAGTCATTCCAGTTTATAACGTCTGGATTTTTGTCGCTTTTAATATAACTTTGAATGGTAATTGATTTTTACTTATTACCACTGGGTTTTTAATCACACAGTATAAAAATATTGTTCAAATATGACATACGCTGTAGATCAATTTCTAAAAATACTCTCACGATAATAAAATGATTCTTTGCAAAACGTTAAAATTAGAACTGTGAATATTATTTTCTTTCGACATTATGATTTGATGTGAAACGGAAAAGTATTTTTTCTTCCTATGAAAAATATACAATTCAATTGATATCAATAATTCATAGTTTTCTATTTTCATTGAAAATACATTACATTGTGCGGCAGTCCATCCTTATATTTTATACACGACAGTAAACCCCACCCACTTTTCTTATGAGTATAAAATTATTAACCGGACTAACTTGTTTTTCTGCACCACAAGAGGCATGGTGACTGCATACTTTGAGTCTCCGCAGCAAATATCAAACGTTCTTTTTGCAGCAAAGTAGAAGTGGTTGCATCTCTAAGGGACAGGAATTCAAAGCCAATATAACTTAAAAGTAAACTAAACATTATCAAACGACTCGCAAAATTCAAAATATTCAGATCATGCTTTTTTCGAAAATATTTAATCGAATAACGATCGTACAGAAAACATCTGAAACATACCTTTCGTTTGTTCACTCTACAAAAAATTTTCTCATTCAAAATACTTTTATGTAAAAAACAGATACACAGTCAATTCACACAAAAATTTTCACTCCGATCAGTGACATTGTTCTTAAAATTACAAGTTTTCTTATAATGGTTTTTCATAATAAAAAATCTTATATGTCTGGATAAGCTGTTCCAACAAGGTCGTTTCCTCTGTACTTGAATTTATGCGTTACGATGTTGAATTTCGTTCCTCCCAAAGACACTGGACAAGATTGGTCGGGCCTTGTCATGTAGCATACCGTGTATAAGGCCATTTCCAATTCTGGAGATGTGCCGACAAACATAGTCGTTGATGGTTTTATTTTGTCATTCATTTTAACATGAATTTTAATAATTGATGCTTTCTGAAACGTGAAAAATTAGAAACATTAAGTTCCACTTATACAGAATGAATAAAATTAATTAATTTTACATGTTTATAAATTTCGATTCACTCACATCTCCTAGATCAACTTTTTTGAGATAACCAAGATAATTGACTTCGTTTTTCGTCTCCTCGGCATTGAAATAAATCCAGTTATGCAAACCGAGAACTTCGTCGCCGCGGATTTCCGACAGGAATACATGCTCGAATCCACTGCTACCGATTTTTCCTTCACCTCTTGAGAACAAGTTAAACCAGAGTCTTCGCAGCAGATCTTTATATTCGTAGTAATCTTTTTTGACTACGCCTTTGTCAGCTAAGAAGCGCATAGCAGCCGACATCACGTTGGTGCTCAAAAAAGTGTCGACGAGCAGACTCTCTTCTTCTCTTTGCTGAGGACTGATGTGTTCGTGTGTTTTCGTGTCCAAGTGATAGTTATCGTAAATGGTCAAAACACGTTGAACCGTGGGCGACTGTAAAGCCTGAGCATTTACCTGAAGGAGCCTAAAAAGAAAACAAATAAATTAAACCATTTCACATCAGTAAATGTTTATCAATTAATCACTCTCATTATCTAATTAATTCGTATTCTTACGGTTGTGGAGCTTCATCATTGTTACTGCTGCTGGAAGTTTTCTTCTGCAAATTCACAGTGATGTGTTTATTCGCATTATTTGAATCTTTAATGAAAAGAGCCTCGGACAACTTTTCCAAATCTTCGTCAGTCACAGTGTTTCCCTTGCTGTAAGTTGGATTGCTCACGAAAATTTTTTGTCCAGGAACTGTATTTGCTGGCGCGGGTGCTGATGCTCCTATTTATTAAAAAAACATCAGGTAACTTGTAACAATATTTTTTTCCCCAAAACTTTTGCAAAACTGAATTAAAAAAGTACCAGAATTGGGTTTTGGCGTTTGTGTTGGAGAACCGGGCCTGCTGGCAATATTTGCATAAGATGGTCCCCTCGTTGGTTGGATCGCAGGTTGCTCTGCTCTGCTACCCGGCAGTGCTGGGAAATTGTTCAGACCATTGCGCCTTGGGGTTGTCCTAGGAGCGTTTGTGGTCGTAGACACGGGCTTTTGAGTTGTGGTTGATGTCGAAGGTTTCTGAGTAGTGGTCGTCGTGGATGTAACAGCTTTTTGGGTAGATGTTTGAGCTGCAAGATGAAAATTTAATGTTCAAATCTTAAACTCAAATAAGAACTCCAGAAATAAAATATGAAAAAAATCAAGAAAAAATTACTAAAATAAAATCTAACAGAAAATTAAACAAATGACGAACCTTGCGATGCTTTGGGTTGTGGTTCATTTTGTCTTGGAAGGTTTTGGTTGTTTGGCAGTGCGGGGTTTCTGGCTGGTTCCCCAGCTCCAGTGATGTCTATAGCCCAATTTCTGTAGGGCTGTCCATTGGCACCAACAGTTCCGGGACGTGCTGGCTTTGTTTGAGGGAAATCTAGACCCACATCTGTACCCGGATTTGGCCTTTGTTGTTTTCCCCTGTTAGCATTTATTGGCTGTTGTTGACTTCCTGGTTTTGCTGTTGACGTCGTCGGATTTAGGAGTAGGGGTAGAGGAGTTGTAGTGGAAACTGTAGAAGTAGAGACGGTGGTTGTGGTGGTGGTGGTTGTTGTTGTTGCTTTCTTCCAAAATTTCCAGTCTCCTTGTACATCTATAAATAAGCAAAACGTGTGTTTCACAGGCTGAAATTCGAAAACGTGACACAAAGATAAAGGAAAGGAAGTGGAAATAATTTCTTTGTCACTGAGCCCTGGGAATTTCCATGTTTACTAAAAACACCAAGCATTAGGTTTCCTTTGTTATCGGAAAGTAAAATTACAAACCGCAAGCATGAAAGCAATATAATTTATTGCGATTTTGAATTGTGATTTATTCATTGAAAACACGAACGTTAAAATTATTAAACTAATTAGCTTGAAAGTGCAAGTAAAATAATTTGTGAGCCAGTGTATTATAATGCGATGTTAAAATAAATGATTTGAATTTTCATCCAGAAATGAAAATAATGCGAGATAAAAGAAATACGAGGAAATTTGTTGTTGCACGCTTTATTTATAGTTAGATAAAAAATTCAACCGAGGTGATTTTTCATGCAGAATGTAACAAGGAAACAATTTTACAATTCAGAGGAAATTTAAATTTACGAGGTCAATGATTAACAACATTTTTGATTCAAACCAGTCATTAGACCAACATTTAGGACAACCGAAAAAAATTCTTGCAGAATTAGATGTAAATGCTTTTTTACAAACACTTTTCATTTCACTTTCTAATTGATTAATTAATTATATTCAAAATAAATGAATCAACAGTTTCTAATTTGGTAGATCAGAAAAACAATTCAATTGTACTTACTAATTATGCAGCATAGGACCAGGATAATGATAACAGTCGCCTTCTTCATTCTGCCTCAAAGTAGCTTCCGCTTTACTAGACGTCTTCACGTAAACTGGATGTTCAACGCACATTCACAGATTCACACCACAATCTATCCTTTCTCCTCAAGCGCTTTTCTTATTGGTTCTTTGATTTGAGTGTGTACGTTACACACGCATGAGTTTGTTCATTGTACACCATCATAGCTAAATATGACATTCAACGATGATGTCAGAAACTGACCTGATCCCAAGAAGGTCAAACGCCAGAATTGCGTCTAGATAATCACCGTAAAAAATATCCATGTAAACACGTTAAAAATCGTCACAAATTGACAAAAGTGGCTTAATTAAAAATCACAAATTAAAATGAAGAAATGAGTTCGAAAAAATTTTAATTTTAAATACTGGTTTTTCATAACGAATGACTTTGGAAACAATTTAATTTGGGAAATATTTTATTAAATAGGTGCTTTCCATTTTTCACCTCCGATGATCATACTTTTAGTTTCTGTTCAATTAGTTAAAATGCAAAACCGTTGCGGGTAGGAATGAATTATTCATTATCTTTATTGACCATCAGAGAAAAAAAATCACTCGAACAAACAAACCTTTAAATTACTTTTTTACCAAATGTATCACTATTTTTCAGTTGAAAAACTAGTTAGCGCGAGACAAGTTGATTTTTTTTACTGAAACTGAGATTAATTTTTTGAAATTTAATATGAACTCGTTCGTTCACAGACTGATGAAATGTTTACCAATTTCTATTCGCTCCAACTCGACTTTATACTCCAATGAGTTTTACACAAAAAGTGATTGGCTTTACTTGAAATTTTCTTGTTTGTTATACAAATCGATCGGACTGTCAAGTTATAGTATCGAAAGAAAAAAATGTTCAACAGCGTACAAAAGAAGCCAGTTTTTGTGATTTCCAAGAGGTCTCAGATTTACACAATTCTACTCTACCTCACAGTTGTAATAGCACAATTACACATCATTTTCAAAATGTTAATGCTGAAATCTAACAAATACAACATGCTCGATCTTATACTTTACGTTTTGCGTGCCGGAACGTTTTTGGTATGCGTGCCGATTTATCATTACCGTCGATTGTCTTTCGTGAAGCTGTTGAATAAACTGGTTGACATCGAAATTGAACTTTCAACATTTAAACACACAATTTTTAGGCCAAATTTGAAAAATATGTGTTCTCTGCTAATTATTACGATTAGTCCATTTATTCTGATATGTCTTAATTTTCAAAACGGCATCACAATAAAAGGGATAAATTTTAATATTGAAGATAATATTGCGGCACTCGAGGAAGTGATACTTTATCCGGCTCATCTGATTTTTCTTCATTCGATTTTGCAATATGGCCTAATTACAGCATCGCTTGTTGACGAGTTTAGATTAATTAATGACGCTTTGATAAGCACGAGTTTTTTATTATACAACAATCTGAACGAATTTCAAGAAAAGTTATTGGCCTTACGGCTGGTTCATGGAAGATGTTGCGAATTAAGTCGAAATTTTGCTGATTGGTATTCGTTGCCAATAACCATCTGTATGGCGACCTCGTTCTTTTTCACGTGCGCATTCAATTACTTTTTCGTTTACGATACATGGAAGAAGCATAATCAGTCCGCATCTTTCATGATCTTCTTTTTGTATTTGTTCTCAAGTTTTTATCCGATTTTCATTCAAACCCGGAATGTTGATAATCTCTACAAGCAGGTTATTGTTTAATTAATAATTATCATTATAATTATCGTCAAATTAATAATTATTGATCCTATAATGCAGAATTACATAATTCGTAGATTATTCAATCGGACAAACATTTACAGGAATTAATTATGTGCACAAATAATCCTCGATACTTGACTCAGGTGAAAAAGAAAATGATGGAATTTTGTTTTAAAATTGAAAACACAAATTAAATTACTCAACGAATATTTCTCTTTCAGCTCAAAGAATTTTCCGCTTATTTGAACTTTGTGGATATCAATATTAGCGCCCAAGGTCTGTGTATATTGGACAACACCTTGCTTCATTCGGTAAATTGAAAATTTTTTAGTGTCCTTTTTTGCTATCTGCAATGTTTGAAAAGCTCATCTAATCAAATTTATTGATTTTTTTTCAGATGATATGCGCGGTTTCAACGTACATATTTGTTTTCATGCAACTGAACCGCAAGTTGTTTGTAGATGAAAAAGTTAATGGTAAATAATACTCAAATTAGTTCGTCAAATTTGTTGAGAACAAAATTGTTGTTACACACAAAAATGTCAACATTAGTTTTTAAGATAAACGTTTATTACTGAGAAAAAAAAGTAGTCTGTACAATATACAAACTTTGAGAAAGCGATCAAATAGATGTTTCAGTCATGTAAAACAATACTGTAAAAAATGTTAATATACCAAAAATCAGTCGATTAAAAACTTTCCAATCCAGGAACGGGAATGAAAATTTCGCTCTCCGTCTGTACAATGATCCAATTTTTGACAACGTTTATGCTCTGGACCCACGAAACTTTGTTCATCAGCTCCTTGATAACTTTTTCCAAATCATCCGCCGATTTTGTTCCGTACAAAGAAATATATCCGGTGATATTGACTCCATGTTCAAAGACGCAGTCGTTTACAGACAAAAGCACAGCTTGGTCTCCTTGTACAGTTCCTAAAAAACAAACAAAAAATTTTTAATAAAATCTTGTACTATTCAAAGAATAAAACAAATGATTTTTCAAAATATAAATTCGTATGCAAACCTCTAATCGTGTTTTTTCCAAGTTTGACAACCACCGTGTTCTGAGTGCCTCCCAAGTGGTTTTCTTTGATGTAAATTCCTTCGTCTTTTGCGGCCGAGGGAACGTTAACCAAATTCAAACGTTTTCCAGTTCGGTCTTTGCTAATCAGTCCAAGGAGTAAAGCCGTGGAAATAAATCTCTTCGATTTGAGGTAGTCACCTGTGGTGTTGCATTCAAGAGTGTACTCCGGATTTTTTTTGTAAAAGCGTCCAATAATCTGACCGAGCTTCATGCACAACTCAACCCAAGGTGCATTATCGCTAGAAACAGTCGCGGCCAAAGCTGGGGCATTCACAATTCCGGTCACTGCAAACTCAGTCGAAATTCCTGAGATGGCTAAAAATTGTTCGGCTATCTCCACGGCTACTCTTGATTGAGCTTCTGCAGTACTTGCACCTACAAAATTTATATTATGTATTAAGATTTTCATTCTACGTGAAACTGTTAAGATTATTTCTACTTATATTTTTTCTCGTTCATGTTTTAAATTTTATTTGAAAAATAAATGAAATATATTTTTCTAATTACCTAAATGAGGAGTAGCAATAACTTTTGGGTGTTGAATGAGTTCCCAGGTTACATCATTCTTAGGTGGCTCTTCAACGAAAACATCCATCGCTGCTCCAGCACAGTGACCAGCCTTTATCGAATCCAGCAGAGCTTTTTCATCGACAATTCCTCCACGAGCTACATTTATGATTCGCACGCCCTTTTTGCACTTAGCTAAAGTTTCAGCATTAATCAGATCTAAAACAGAAAATCATAGTCAATAAAAAGTTCAAACATAAGAACTGAAAAACAAAAATACAAAAACTAAAAATTGAATAAAAAACATACTTCTCGTTTGGGGAATCAATGGGGTATGCACTGTGATATAATCAGCGTTAGCCCAGATATCAGGAAGTTGTGCAGGGATTACTTGAAGCTTCTGAGCGACTTCTGGAGTTAGGAAAGGATCGTAGGCATAGATTTTCATTCCGTAGGCTTGCATTCGGGCGGCCACCAAACGTCCAATGTTACCGAATCCAATCACACCTAAACTTTTTCCGTACAATTCGGTGCCAGCGTACAATTTTCGGTCCCATCGTTTTTCCTTGAGGGATGCTCCTCCTTGTACTACATTTCTTGCAAGAGCCGAAATTAGAGCACAGGTCAATTCGCAGGCGCTTATACTGTTGCCCCCTGGGGTGCTAAAATTTTTAAAAAATTATTTTAATATTTATCTATCACAGAAAAAAATTATCGATACACTGAAATATGACATATATGCAACCATATATAAAGACATATATGAAATATATACAAATATTTAAGTTGCAAAAATATCCCATAAGCAGTTGCACATAGGCCGCGTAAATGAAAAACTTCATATATCAAATTAAGTTTACTTCAGAACTACAACTCCGTTTCTGGTTGCTGCTTCAACGTCTATTGTATCTACGCCAGAGCCGGCTCGTCCAATCAATTTCAAATTCGGAGATGCCTCGATAACTTCGGCAGTAACTTTTGTTTCGGAACGAACAATTAATCCATCGTGGTTCTGTAAAATAAATAAAATGTGTGTTGCTTTCTCTGAACGAGAATATACGAAAGGTACTGACAATTAAAAAAAATAAATGAATTATTTTCTTTTTTTTTCGTTAGACCGAAATCATACATTTGAAATGCTTCTAATTAGATATTTTAAAATGAAATTAAAAATATGCAAACAATACTGTTTCAAATCGAAAACAAGTGCATGAATTTGCGAAATAAAAGTCGATAAGGAGTCAAATAATCTGCTTAGCTCACCTTCAGCTCTTCGATCAACTCTTCTTTTGATAATTTTGATTTCATACAAACTGATACCCCGTGTTTGACAAGCAAGGCAGAACACCTAGGATCGACGGGATCACTTATCAAAACGCTTTTTAGTTGGATTGCCATAATTGTATCTGTAAATGACACGAGAAAAGATTAATACGAAAAATTAAGATTAAGTAACTTTTGAACAGTATTTCATAAGCCAATTTTTTTAGACATATTTTTTGTTCGTATCCAATTATTTTTAACTTAAAATTTATGTTTTTAAAAGAGATAATTATCGAGTAAACAGAGAGTGAAATTTAGAAACACTTTTCCCTCGCAATTATTGTAAGTTTAAAAAGTTAAAGTGCAATGTCCAGCTGGAAGCAACGTGTGGAAAAAACAGTGTAAGTGAAGTCGAGAAACCGGTTGTTCGAGACAGTCTTGTTATCAAGCCACCTGTTAATGCGGCATTTTTCACTTAATTATATGTTTACTAATAACAACTTTAAAGACTCACGAGCTAATATTTTTATCATAAATATTTTTGTACTTCAACGAAACACACGTTCAACATTTTTGTCATATTTTCTTCAATGAATGAAAAATTTGCACTTTTTCTTGCATCATCCCAGACATATTAAATTGTCTCGAATAAATTATATAATTTTAATAATTCATGTGAAAGTTTATGGAAATTATTCACAGTGAAGAATAATTAGTTTAAATTTGGACTTCATAAAAAAAATTAAACATTGAAATAGAAAAAGGTACAACAATTTTATCTACACTCACCTAACTCAAAAAATCACAAACACGGGTAAAAAGACAGGGTACAGAAATTAGCACAGGCACTGCTCAATGTCAATCTTTACACGCTAAAGGCACTTTAGTCACTATAGTAATTTAGTCTTTGCAGATTATATAGACGTGCCCCACTCTGAATCTTATCTTTCGAAACTGAGTGGGGACAACGTTTGATGCATGATGATAAACATTTTATCCGAAATTTTTGGGCTACTTTTATGATCAGATTAGGTGATCGAAACTATTTACATCTTACTATGAATATACTAAGCATGATAAAAGTTTTCTCAGAAATGGAAAGCAGGTATGTATGGTAAGTGAAAAAGTTTCACGACAGTCTTTTTTACGTTGTATTTTTACAAAACTTGATACTAGCTTAAAATGACAGAAATATAATGTATCTCTGTAAACTGAGAGTTTAAAAAAACTGTATGACTATTTATGATACGTGAAACACAATATGATGCAACAGCTTTGCTGGAGGTCTGAGCATATTGAACTTGCGGGTATAAAATTCCACGTTTGTGTTTTCAGCAAATCCGTTATGATAAATAAATTGTAAAAACAATCTAATCTCACAGTCACTTTGTTTCTTCTGAAATTAAAAATAACTTTCGTTTGTTATTTCATCTCGAACATGAAAAATGAGCTGTTTGACAGTTATTGTTGTGAGTAATAAAAAACGATTCGGATTTAATATTCATTTAATGATATATTTGCATACAATTATAATTTTTTATACAAAAAGTTTACTACGCGTAACAAAATATCTACAAAAGATGCGGCAACATTATATATAAAATAATTGTATTCTAGTACAAAAAAGTATTAAAATCATGGATGTTTGATAACAACGCTTTGACATATCGATAATGCGTTTGCTTAACATAATAGCGGACACTATATAATTTGCTCTTAGATTTTTACAGTTAATTACACAAACTCAACAATCTTAATTTGGCACTATTCAACCAATGGATTGAATTCACAGCATGTCAAGTATAAAAGTTACGCATTGCTAATCGTATAAAAGTATTCTTTTAATCAGCGTTATGTTCAAGTGTAAAAAAATTGAGTTACACATCTATCAATCATGTTTATAATTTCAATCGTAACGCAAGATTCAAGTATAGGATATGATTTAGTTCTTGAAAATCCGCATCTTGCATTACAAATTTTAACTAACAATAATTTTCACTTCAGTCTTTGTCCTTTTTGTATCGTATTCGAAATCTCATTATTGTAAACATTTTCGAAACACTGAAATAAACCTCTTTGAATATCTTACTCGTATCTTATAAAACTGAATATAAATACTTTGTAAAAAAAAATTTTTGTCAAAACGTTCTAAAACTTCTCACACAGCGGAGGAGTAATATCGGGAGTACGCCTTGGGCTAAATGCTAAAATTACAAGTGAGTATATTACTGCCCAACTACGGAACTTATGAATGCTTTTGCGAAAGATTTTGTTGTTTCACTTTCACACAAATACAAACTATGGTATCCACCAAGTACGAGCATATACAATTTTTTCAACTTTCTTACAAAACGTTTGTTTGTTTGTTTATAAATAAAAATCGTTCTGAATTTACGGAATAAATTATAGAGATTCATAAATAATGCCCGAGCGTATGTTTGTTTAATTGTCTACATCTATGGAAGCCTCTTGTAAAACGTGTGAGTACCGAAATATTAAAATATTTAAACGGCAGCTGAGTCGTCGGTATTCCTCAGGTGCGCCGCAGCTTTGACGACGTCGCCAGCGCACTCGTTCAGAGCCGTTTTACACTCCTCCAGGCTGACAAATGCATTGTCCTGTCTCAGCAACGCTTGCAGACGTTCAAGTTTGATCGCAGCAAGGACATTCCAGTTGGTTGCGTTGAGCGCAGCGACACAAGATTCTGGAGTTGACTGGCCATGCAGAACCTTCAGCATGATGCGCACCTCATCAGAGTGTTCACCGTTTCTGGGACCACGAGTCCGAAGTGTATTAGGCCCGTCGCAAGCGAACTCCAACAGATCCTCACAGGACACGTGATCAGATTGACGAGTTAAGTCGATGGACGGTAACATCAAACCGTCATCGTCAAGAGCAGTTTCAGGTTGGTTACTCTGAGCTTGTTGGTCTTTGATTGGATCGATGTAATCCGGTGTTGGTTCAGCGGTTTCCACAGATTCTTCCTCGTCAAATGCGTTCCGTTCAGCAACATTTTGAGGCTTGGACAAAGTGTCCTGGAACTCGAGCGAGTCGTTGACAGTCTGATCCGGGCTGGAGAAACCTTTGTCGTCAGCTGGCAATGAGTCAAGGGCTGCTAACTCGTAGGCTATGCGGTTTTCAAAGTCTTCCGGGCTGAAAGAAAGAGAATCGTTCAATCTCAAATTTAGAAAGATTAGTTTTTATTACCTGAGTAAAAAAATGTTTATCCAAACATTCAGTGGCAATCACACATAATTTTATATTTACAAAGAAAAAACTATTTAACTTGAAAAATTTACTTTCGTATGCGTGATTTTGTGCAATTGAGTCTAATTTAGTAGAACTTTCGGTCTGATTAAATTTTACTTTACTCGCGTAATTGGATCTGATTGAATCAAGTTTTATCCAGTCTTATAAAATCCAGCCTTCTCATTTTCCAGACATGGTCAGGCTTGATTAAGTTAAATCTAATTATTGATAAGATAGACCCAGAGCCGGAACTTTTTTTCAGGTAAATATTGCTTTTAAGAACTGTCAAAGTTCCTACCTGTTCAACTCAGTATCCACAGAGGCAGGTTCCTCAAAGAACTCCTTGCTTGCCAAATGAGAAACATTGGCTTCCATTACAGCATACTCTTCAGTTCCATCAACCTCATCTTTGATCGGTGGTGCAGTTACAGCAGCCATCTTAGCAAGGGTCCTAGTTAGAGCTCCTTTGGGTAAAATCAAGGGATGTTTTCTTTGATGCCTCGTAAGATTTGATTTGGGCTGGAAGGTCTTGGACCTGTCTCTCGGTGGTAGGGGGATCGGGTTATCCTCCATGTTTGCTTGATTAGGATTATTCTCAATCTCAAAACTCGCCGACTGGTGACGTTCCATCGTCCTAGATGTAGGAGGCGGTGGTGGCATATGGGACATTGGAGGAACTCGGATTTTCGGAAGAGTCTTAGCGCCACTGTGGTGAACAGATTCCAACACAAACGGATCGGCCAGTTGAATGTCTTTTGGCTGCAAAGTAGCGCTGCCCAGAGCTGCATGTTTGTTTCCTCGCACTCGGGGTCGGACAATTGGCAAGCCGGATCTCAGCATACGAAGGGGATTTGCGTCCGCCGGCGTCTCCATTGTTGGGGTCTCCACCAGGCTGTTGTACACCTCCTTGGCCTCATCTGTCAGCGTCGCCTAAATCACAGGGTAGGGTGGAGAAAAAAATAAAAAGGAAACTAAAAACACAACGTAAACGCAAAGAAAGAAATGTGGCGAAATGAGCGAATGAAAGCTGAGGAGAGAAATGACGAGGCGGAAGCAACAGGTGCTTATGAATGCTGGTTTTAATGTTAGAATGCGTACAAGTGGTACAAATTTTATAAATGTATAAAAAACGTTTCAACGAGGTTATTGGCCGTTAAGTGTGCGATAACATACGCTTCATGCTGAGCATTAGGATTATTAAGTCACTGTGTTCGTTCGCCGTCGCAAGGCAGTTTCTCTAAACCACGCCTGAATTTGATCTTGAAGGCAACGATCCCCAAAGATTTCTCTCCAAAATCATAAGCGTAGATCATCCTTTATTACTTTTTTACAGAGCAAAAGTTTGTTCACTCGGTGGAACGAAAAATTAAAATTATCACGATTTATTTGAGGTTGTGGTTCATTTTTAATGTAGGTACTCAAGGATGTTAGAATTGCAACTTGATTTGTAACTGACTTTGAAGTTTCGTTACTTGATCAATAAATTTCAATGAAATTGAGTTAAATTTGGAACTGCTAAGATTAAAAATAGTAATACAGAAAATTAGCGACGATGTTTTTGTTTTATGATTCTAACGAGGTATCTCACATGAAATAATGAAGACTTTAAAAGATCAAAGGAGTCAGATTTACGGTGGAAAATAAGTGCAGCGATATATCTCAATCTTGGAACACTCGTCGAGCAAAAGGTTCATGAACAGAGGAAATTTAAAACCATCGCACTTTTGCGAGCAGTCACTTCTTTGTTTATATCCCTGCTTTATCCTCATTATAACGATGTTAATACAAAAATACCCCTGTAAACTAGCTCTTAGCTTGCAATTTGGATTTATGAAAAATGCTTACATTTCAATGACCATCTACATAAAGTGAAACCTGATTAAAGTCATACATATTTGGAAAAAAAATTGATTGGAAATTGAAAAATGCGATTTTTCACATGAATCCTATTTTACGACGCTGGATGAGTACAAAACGTTGTATGTATTTACATTGATATTAATTATTAACAGTCGATGAGAAACTGCAGAAGCTCAATGTCTATTTAATGTGATCAGTCTTTGTTGAGTCGAGAATCAAAAATGATTCCCAACGTTATTTTTAATTGTCATTAACATTTGTTTCTTTCTTAGTTATATTGTATCATTAATCGCACAATTTAGAGTGTGATACACCGCGAGAGATGAGAGTGAAATGTCGAACTAGCGTTTTCAAACGTGAGCTTACAAAGATGCGCGATAAAACTGTTCGATACAAAATATTCATTCATCTTTGTCGCTATACTACGCACTACAACAACGCTATCATTACATGCTTTTTATTTGCGCAAGGAGGAGGGATTTAGTACAGTACCCTTTTTTAATGTTCCCTTATCTTAGCGGTGGTTTTTTATCATAATTTATTGTTACTCACGAGGTTGAATTATTCAGCATTATTGTTACATTTGAATATGAAAAATGTCTCTCCCAATCATAGTTTTTCAACCGATTGTTCAAAGTTTACTCTTCCAACTGGTTAATATCATTTTCAAATATCATCGATGGAGTGAACGTGTCTAAAACGTGTGAAAATGTTATAAAATATTTAGCTTCTACCCATCATACTACGAATATTATTTGAGATTGAAAAATTGTAGATCTAACTTTTGTGATTAAAAATTGTTTCCTGTTCGATTGACTTCTCATTATTGTCTTATCTTTAGACACTCCATCTTTTGCCAGCAACATTTTACTTTCTTACCAAACATAAATATTATACTAAACTTGACAATTCTAAAATTATTTTTGTTTAAATATATTCAAACGATGTTCATTTTACACCCTAAGGGGTTACATTGAAATAATACTGACGAAACGTTTGGAAAATCTGACTAGCATGTTTACAAAAATGAAAAAGATGAAAAGAACTAAACACAATGGTACTTGTTCATTTGTGCTTCTAATATCACAATCGAAAAAGATTTCTTTTTTCCTTTCGTATATCTTGTATTCAACTCAGTGAACAAACCAAATTTAAAAATATCCTGACAATATGTTCTGTTTTCTTCATCCTCGTCGCCGAAATTCCCGTCAGAGAACTTTCCTTCAACTCTTGACCTACATCTGGAGCCTGATATCATTCTCCAAAATTTCCCTGCAGACATCGTGCAGCCCGTTCCTGTCAACCTGATCTCAAGGAGCAGGAGAGGGCGGGAAAGTATGATTCGCGAATTCCGGGTACTCGGAGCTCGTGTCGGAGTCGAGGTCCGAGTTGCTGGTAAAAGTGAGGCTCGAGCTCGGCGCGCTCTCCGGCCACGAGAGGAGGTTGTTTCTCGACGGGAATGGCGGCGACAGTGAATTGAGAAAACTCGTGGACGGTGGCGGCGATTTGCCGCAGAGCTCGATGGATTTTGCCGAGTCCGGGTGCAACAAGTACGCCTTGCTTTTTAAATTCAATCTCATGTTGTGCATCCTCTTGTGTCTCCTGCGCTGTCTCAATCTGCTCCTGATGTCCGTCTCCGAGCGAGAGATCGAATCTGAATCGTCACTCGAGTCTCTCATCGGATGGAACGAGTTCCTCGCGCTTCTGATCTGCGTTTCCTCGTCTCCGAGAGGGACGACGTTCTGTGCCTAAAGGCATTGGCTGCAAGCTTGCCATCAGGTCTGGGTTTGTCGTTCTGATAAATCTTGGGGGGTTCGAGGTGCATATTCTGTCGGATCATCTCCTGGTTGGCGGCGTTAAAGAGGTCGAGGCCTTTGAGTCTGGGTTTGCGCCCGGACACCAGGTCGTTCTCCAGGTCCAGCAAACCCTCCTCCTTGCGGGCCTCGAAGTAATTCTTAACACTCTCCAACCCGGAGACGTTCCTGTGATACTTATCCCCGAGCAGTTTTTGACCAAGCTCCTTCGACTTCTCTTTTTTCTCCGGTTCGAACAAGGGGTTGCTCGAAATTACATAGGGATAATTGTCTTGGCCATTCGTCCTTGGCCCGTCTGAGTGGTGATTTTTCGGACTCTCCAACTGGCCATCCTGATAAGAGTTTCTCGAGGCTCGGTTACCTAAGTTCATCTTCGCCTCGGTAAGGGCACTCGAGATCTTCGGTCGAGTGCCGAAACTTTTCATCGCTGAATCATTGTTTCTCAATCCATTTTGAAGTCCAAATGAAGCCATTGGATCAAGCTTCGCGTACTCCTGGAAGCTCGAATAAAAAGACGCTGTGCGACGCTCCAAGTTGTTGATTTTTTCCTGGTCCAAATAACTCACACTTCGCATATATAAATCCAATTCGTCGTCCAGGTATCCTGCCTGCTCGAAATATCTATCCACGTAACTCGCAGAGACTCGCTTCGGAGCGTTGTTTTCATATGGCAATTTACCGTTCTGTATCTGGTCGCAATTTGCAATACTCTTGCGATTACGAGCTTCGAGATATTCAGTGGACTTGGCCAGACTTTGTTTCGAGCCGGCGGAGTCGAGGATCCTCGCTTCCAGATCCGTGTCCATGTAAGCCGACCAGGCGCTCGGCTTGGTGAGCAACTCTCGCGATTTTGCAAAACAAAATTCTGCCGAAGCTTTGTCCCACAATGGGAGCTTTAACGTGGATGGCGCGCCGAGAGATTCGATAGAGGAAACAGTCGACGAAAGAGACTGCAGGCTCGAACACAGCCACTTGGGTGAGTGAAAGAGAGGTTCATGTGAAAATGATGACGAGGTAGATGGCGATTAATAAAAACGTGAAAAGTGTGAAAAAGAGACGATGAGTGGTGGTGTGATCGGTGTCGTGCTTACGGGGATGAATGAATGAGGTGATGAGCGTGCGAGAAGCAGAGTGAATGGTGAATGAGATGATGAAAAGTGAATGTCAAATCAAAATTATAAAGTAAGACAGGGAGACGAAACAGAATATTGAAATCGGCATTAGTTATTTTAGTATTCAAGCGTGAGATAAAATGTTAATTATGATTTTGGTTAGTTTTTTCTGTGAAACTTAAAAAATGAAACAGACTCAGTCTCTGAGTAATATTGAAAAATGTTGTATTTGATTTGCATGCTTTGTCGGATAGCTAATCGTTTGCTTTGAATTGATAATTCAAAATTAATATATTCATTTGAAATCTTATTCAAGGTCTTCAAGTTCTGCTATCAAAATGACGTAAATGTACCTGGATGTCCGGTATGCTGGCAGCTTCTTCCGCGAAGTGTCGCCTGTCAGGCTTAGGACTGTGCTGGTGTGGAAGTTTGAAGGAAAACTTACGACGTCTCGAAGGGCTCGCTGGGGTACGCGGTGATTCGAGCGGATGTTCAAGATCTGTCATGGAACGTGCTGTCAATTCTTGTGCCATTGCTATTGCAGAGTAGAGAGTCTTTTGATCAGCGGCGGAAATTGGCTTCACCTGAAAGTACACAATTTACTTGTAAATTTTGGAACTGCTTGCTGTAAAATGAATTGCTGTCCAACTTGAATAAACATAAAACATGTTGAAAACTTGGAAACAAAAGAAATGTTGTGACTGTACATTTATAGGACTCACGGTGGCTTGTTTCTTTTTACTACTTTGTTTAGCTTGCATTTCTCGTAACTCGTTCCTAGCGTTGCTCGATTCGTGCTCACTGGACAAAGAATGATTTGTTGCTGGTGGAAGAGGCGAAGAGCCTGAAAAACGAATAATAAATAACCAATGAATAATCGTTGTTTTAATTAATGAAGATTATTTTTTATAATTTCATCTACAATACCTAGAGATTTAAACATTTGATCCATTTCATCCAATAAACTAGGCCCGAAGTCGAAACTCAACGGTTTGTCAAACCTCAATGGACTGTCCTGATTCTCTTCGTCACTAATTTCATGATACTCATGATCTGGGCCAATAGTGTCAGTGCTACTCATCATACACGAGTTCATAGATTGCTTCATCATATTGTCAGCTGTTTCCATGTGCGATGTCTCTGAGCATGCATCTGACCATAGTCCATCTGAACAAAAAATTATAAAATTAGTTTCTACCAAATAGAAATTCGAAACATTTTCATTTTCAAAATTTTATTAACCATTTTTATTCTGCATGTCTGACTGTGAAGGCTGACAATTCCTCTCCCTCGCAAAATCTCTCTCCGACTCCGTGTTCCTCCTCTCGATTGTCAAATGCTGACTAGAATTATCAGTGATGTCCTCCTGTGGTTTGTAAGGCGTGACCACCTGTCGAGGCAGGTGCGGATACTTCCCAGCCAGAAAACTAACATCACCAAAATAGGCTCCGTCCAGCCCCACGTGTCCAGTGTGCTTGAGATCGCCCTGTGGCGATGAAATCATGTCTGTGCGAATCTTGCGACGTTGCGACGAGAACGCGTTCTTGCCATCGCCTCGCATAAACTCTGCCGGCTTGTTGCTCGGCAAGTTCGAGCCCAGGTAAGCTATCGTGTGCGCTGGATTGAAGAAGCCAGTCTTCCCGTTGTTCAACACGCCCTTCCACATTGTGTTGTTGCTCGCCTTGTCAAGCACGGTGATCACGTCGCCCTGACGGTAAGCCAGCTGGCCGATCTCGTTGCAATCCTGCACTGCTTGCACTTGTTCCGGTTTCATGTCAGGAAGTACGCTGATCAGCTCGGAAAACTTGGGTCGCTTTGCTGGATCGTGTTGCCAGCAATTAAGCATTAGACTGAAATGCTCCTTGGGACAGCAATCAGGCTGTTCGAGTCGCTGATAATTCGGCTCATTGATGGCTTCGTGGATCTGGTGACCAGTTAAGGCTGCCCAGGGCTGAAATCCGTAACTGAACATCTCCCAAAGTGTTACACCGTACGCCCATACATCACTAGCTGAAGTAAATTTCAAATAGGAAATACACTCTGGAGCACACCATGCTGTAACAAATAACAAAATTCATCATTAAACAAGTTTATATTTGTCAATATAAAGTTATCGTAATAAAAATAATAATCTTTGAAAATTTATCTTTCATTTTACACACCAATTGGGAGTTTGAGATTAACATTAAAATTCGTCTGGTAATAATCCTTGCCAACACCAAGCGCCCTGGACAAGCCGAAATCGGAAATCTTGACTTTGTTTTTGGAGTACACCAAAATGTTTCTCGCAGCCAAGTCTCGGTGAATGAGTCTCTTGGCTTCCAAGTACTGCATCCCATCGGCAATCTGAACAGCAAAATCGCAAAGCGACGAAACAGGAAAACTCGCTCTCAAACTCGGTTCCTTCAGGCACTCCAGGAGCGACCTCAACGGCGCCAGTTCCGTCACCAGCATCAGCGAGTTCGTGTCCAAAACAACGCCGTACAACCTGACAATATGTTCGTGATCGATTGTGTGCATGATCGCCGCCTCTTTCAAAAACTCGATCGGGTTGTTTTGCATGCGCTCGCGCGACAGACATTTGATGGCAACTTGAATGCGTTCACCGTCGTTGGTCCAAACTCCTTGCTGCACAACTCCAAACTCCCCCGTCCCCAATTCTTTGTTGACGATTATCGCGTCCGCTGGGATCATGTGCTTGTTTGGAACTCGTATCGGTGGCCGCTCGGGTCTCTCCTCGGAAAGAATGCTCAGAGTGTCCGGGATATTTTCCTCACGCTTCGACAGAAGCATCTTCTTGAACTTTGAGAGATAATTTTGAGGAAAATGCTTCTGGAAAAATTTCTTCAACCGACGCATCTCCGGCTTGCTCATTCCAATTGCTGTAAGATCTTCTTCCGTCACGTACTTGAGTTGTGCAGTGTTTTGCACTTTTAAGTCACCTACAACAATTTGTTTTTTGATTGATAAATAATGAATATCTTTATCATTTGATTTATCTTATATATTGATAATAAAACGGGCAAACTTACCTCTGATGCCTGAATAATAGTGTTGTAACTCCGCCTCCATGAGGAACTCATAGAGTCCGGGTCCATTGTTTCGAGAGATGCTGCTGTGGATATCTGTTGAAAATAAAAAGTTTTGAATAAATACCTCGTAAATAATTCCAAATAATCGTCAATTTTTAATGGTTTTCAGCATTCCTTTATTATTTGTTTGTTAAAACCACAATTTGCAAACAGTAACACAATCGATTGCGAAACATTGCAAAGTTGATTGAAAAGATTTGTATCGCTATTATTGCAGAAGTTTATCTCTGATTGTTTATTATTCACAGTTTACAGTTATTTTGACTGATTAATTACTGTATAAAAAATATTAATAGAATTTGAACCTTTTGTACATCAGCATGAAAGGTGAGATGATTTTAGAAAGGGATATCAATGTGCGGTAACTTAATATACCAATATTAAATTAAGGATAACGACAACTAAGTAATACAGTTTACGTCAACTTCACAAAATACAAAGACAGCAAATATTTATGAGTCAAATTAATGAATTAATTCCCTTTAATTCATAGGTAATGAGTAATCAATGAGAATTGTCTTATTCTTATTTAATCCGTTCAATTCAACTGCTGCAAATGTCGCTCGTTTTTTCACAACTGAATGAATTTATTTTGCATAAATGATACAAGTACAATTATGAGGATAAAAAGTATCAATTTTATCAACAAAAGGAAACAATCATATCGCTCATTTGAACTCATCAAAATCCATCTTCATCAATCATTCAGTAGCATTCCATTGTACAATCATAATACACTTAATAACTTTTGTCTTAAAATAAAATAAATCAATTTCGTGACTCCAAACTGAATCACGAAGCGAATGAAAAAAAAAAAACGTCCATCAAACAAAACAGACTTTCGCAATTTTCAATTTCTTTCAACGTGACACAATTCTTTTAAGTCGTCCGTAAGGACAAGAGGAAGAATGAAAAATAAATTCGATAAAAAAAGGAGCATGTTATTTGTTTAATGAAAAAAAAGGACAGAAAAATCGATGAGACGTCAGAGGTGGGAGAGGAGCAGCAAAGTGCTCCATTTTTCTTGTCCGCGGACACAATCGCACACTTAAGCGCAGTTAAAACAAATCGTGCGGAATTAAGCTCGATGATTTGTGCACAAATCACGGCATCGCCTCGCGGGATAAACAACTCGGCGACGGGGCGCGTCACGCCCAGCTCTCACTCTCGTAAATAGAGACCGATTTATAAATAAATTCAGGCCGACGACTCTCACCCATTATTTCGAAACTCTAGGACGAACGTTTCTCAAGAGCGATGCCGTTGATATTTTCAAGCTCGATCAGCTCGGCGGCCCTGCCAGCGCATCTCCTGGCATTTAAACTATTCGTTTCATCGTCGGGACCGCCGCACGAAAATATTTGCTCGAGGCCAGGAGCGAGTTCGAAAGCAAACGAATCGAGATCAAGAGAGGAAAGAAAGGCTCGCGTCAGACACGGCCGAACACTTCCCGGCCACTGTTCCGAGTCGGGCGGCACGCAAACATCACTCTCGAGATGTGAAATCCGAGCTCGTTGACAACTCGGGGACGCACGCAAAAATCCGTGTTCGTGAGGTGCGAGATGCTGCGGCACACCACCACACCAATCCCCCGGACGTTTTTTAAATTCGAGGCAACGCAGTCGCAGAAATGTCACTGCGCGACGTCAACAAACTCGACCGCGTCGCCCGCCAAATTCGAATTCGTCCAAAAAACAATAAAACATTTCAGTTGTTTGCATTCAATGCTTTCATTTAAAAACTATAAACATTCGGCAAGTTTTTTACATTTGTATTTCTGTTGCTACCACTTGTTATGAAATTCAAGGTAAGGAAAGGAATTGTAAACAAAAAATCATAACCTCAAAAAAAGAACTTACAGTTGTTTATTATTGGAATTAACAATGGCCGTGGTTTTTTTTTGTTGGAGAAATAAACATTGTTTGTTTAAATGATTGATTATTGATGAAAAATTGTTTTTGTAGTTGTCAAGCAGAGGTCGCTGAGGGTGGTTTCCGAAGCTCGCCCTGTAGCAGTGGCGCATAAACATAGCTACATAGCTGACATTGCCGTATAAGCTACCAACGGCACAGAACGCCTTCACAACCCGCCTCCAATGACTAATTTTTTACAATCCACGTCTCCCCGAGCGTTAATCCCGTTCAGTACATTGTCGACCACCTGGAATGACGGATTAACGTAGTTGTAGAGCATCGGACAGAGTGACCTACGACAATCGGCATCGGCGACCGAGTGAGCAAAACCCCGACTCTTTTTTATTGTCACCGTTCGTCCGGCACAGACACGCAAAAGTGAGCATTTCAATCCAGGATGGATTATGTGATGATCAAAGATATTCGCCCAGGCCAGAAGAACATCAACGTGGTGTTTATCATTTTGGAAGTTGGCCCCCCTACTCACACAAAGGAGAACCGCGAAGTTCGAACGTTCAAAGTGGCTGACGGTACCGCTTGCATTAACGTGTCGATTTGGGACGAGCCCGGTCAGCTGCTCATGCCAGGCGACATCGTCAGGCTCACAAAAGGATACGCATCCATCTGGAGGTCCTGCTTAACCCTCTACTCCGGCAAGGCGGGGGATATACAGAAAATAAGTGATTTCTGCATGGTTTATAATGAGCAACTAAACATGAGCGAACCCAATCCCAGTCTCATTCAGCAGCTTGTTAACCAGAGTGGCTCAGGTCCTCTGGCTAATAGCAATGTCAACAACACAATCACCAACAATGGCAATGCCAACAGTGTCTCAGGACCTGCTGGCCGGACCCAAGTGGTAGGTTTCAAAATGAAAACAAACAGTAGTGTCAGATGTTGTCAATCCAAGTGGAATAAAAAACGTGTTCATGAGCATAAAACAAATTATAAAAAAATTCAAAACAAAACCTAAGCATGTTATTAATAAATCTTGGTAATTGGTATATAAATTTAAAAGCATAATAACAAACAAAGTAATTAATAAAATGTACATTTTCGAAAGATAATAATGTTGAGAATGGAATTGATTTTGTAGTGTAAGAAATAGTTATAGAAATTATTGACGGTTCATTTGATTAATTATTTGTTTTAATTACAGCCCATCCAAACAAACACAACAGCAGCAACAACGTCAAGCAGTTCGACGTCAAAGAGTGACAATGGTGGTAGTGGAACCTCGGGACTGTCAGGGTCTTCGACAAGATTTGCCAGTGAACCTAGTACAAAAAGTTCAGGCAGTGGTGGAAAAAGTGGTACTCGCGGTCGAGCAAGCTACAGAAATAACGGCCGGTCGGAGCGTAGATAACACACATCCGAGCTCATCGCGGATCTTTCAAACGTGTCTGCGATGTAACTCGCGATGACCTTTTTACAGATTTTTAATTGAATTACACACGGGTTCAGTCGATGGTCCCCCACAACGACAGGAATTTCAATTCTGTACGTTGAGAATATGAAAACCTTTTTGCAACTTTTTGATGAGTTTGGACAAATTTTGAAAGATAGATTGTACATACACGTTTTTTGAAATTTGCATCTACTCTCTGGTTGATTTTTACAATACAAAGGACATCGACGCGTAGCATTAAAAAACGAATTGTGTAGATTTAAAAGCGGTCCCTTTCGAGTACGTTGAATTAAGGTATCATATATTGTATAAAGTATTTATGTATACGTAAACAACTTTTTCTACCTTCATTTTCATCAGTTAGCTATATGATTTATTGTATTCTTTTGCTTGCCCGTGAAACCGGCAGTGAAAATCAATCGATTGTTTGTATCAGTTTACTTTTATTATCTGATTGATTAGACAAAAAGAAAGACAATCTTGCGAAAAACTTTATTGCTTTTTTCCATCCGGTTATTTTAAGATTACATTAATTAATAGACACTGAAAATTGTAATTTTTTACGACGATTCAACTGTTGTTGTTTTTTTTATTATTATTATAAAATATTGTAAAAAAAGGCCAGAAATGTTATTATTAGTTGTTTTATTCAATGGCAAAGTATGGCAATGAAGAGCCACGGTTTTTGGACAAAAAGGAAACTTTACAGTTCAATGATTTGGCAGAGAACTTGAATAAACGGTGTTATTAATGACTTTTTGAGTTATACAAGTAGTTTGATAACATTCCACCTTGCAAAATTATTTTTTTGTCATTACATTCTGCTTGCAACAGTCACTCATGCTTGACATTTTTTTCACTGCTTCAGAACGTGATATTTAAGAAAAAAATTCAAGTGGCAAAATGTTTTTATGAATATTGATCTCCAATTAATTATATTTTGGTACGTGGTGTAATTTCCATTATTTTCCCAACTCAAACATTCATTTAATTTCAATTTTTAATTATCTTGTGACAACAAAACAAACTCGCGATAAGAAGTTAACGAACAGATTTTGTGTTATCAGAACAAGTTTGTGTGCTCAATCAATTTCAATGATTAATTTAAAATATTTTACTTCAACTTGTAACTCCCTTATTTGTGAAAATAAATTTTTTCGAATTATTTTTGAAACATAACATTTCATAATTTTTTAGTACTTCTGAAAAAGAAAACAAAGAGAATTCACGGTTTTGATTTTCTTGTTTTTTTTTAAATTCGTTCCAGTTGAAGTCAGGGCGCATGCGCAGTAAAGCGACACGTTGATTGGTATTGTTGTACCGATATCAAAATGACGCGCTGAAGATACAAAAATTTATCAATTATATTATCATTAAAAATTGTTGTGTGTGAGAATAGTCTATTAAAAAAGTGAATTAATCGTGGCGACCGTACGGTAGAATGAAAAGTAATCGTCGCACATTGCGAACGAGACTTTTTCAATATTGTGTTTGACAACCTGTCACAAAGCTACAGCTGTTTGGTCTGTTTCCATAATAAATATGTACGGTCACATTTTTCCTACGTGATAGGAATAAAAGTCCGTGTAATCGATGGATGCAATTATTAAACCTCTACGAGAAATGTTCCTTGTAGTAAAATAACCACTAGTCAGTCTGATGTTAAACCATTTCAAGGTTATGTTTACGTATGTACATTTGAATTATTTTTCCATCATTATCAAAAATTCAATCAAAAACACGATCAATTATGTAAATATTTTCATTTATTTATACATTTTTTATTCAAGTTCACATATTTTTTCTATTTAAATATCCCAATGATGATTTTTAAAAAATCTTGAAACAAATTTTACAAATTTGCATGCACACGTCACAAAGTTGAAAAGTGTTTTGCGTTATTTCGGCAAAACTAAAATTAGCAATTGAAATTTAATCTTTTTTTTCAGAATATCGTCGATCGAAGAAAAAAAAAGGAGATAAAAAGTCTAGGTTCTGTTAGACTTTAACTATGTGATCGCTAAAAAAGACATGATTGTACGTGAAAGTGTATAATTAAGTATCAGCGTGGGTCTACATTGTAAAAGTAAGGATCAATTTTATGTTCCTTTCTTTGTTACGTCTTGGTAAAATTGATCATAAAATTGTATACGCCATCGGAGTTATATTTGTTCAAGTTATAAAAATAGTAGCATAATTTAATAGTGTTATTATTCTTATCACATTTAATAATAAATTAAATTTCCTATTTCACAGGTGATATTAGAAAAATGACGAAGTCAGATATCAAATATGAGATTGCCAACGGAGACGATAACGAGCAGGAGTATTACCTGCAAACCGTACAGGACTTTCAAATTCCTGCCAAACCTGTAACTTCAGTTTTTCGCCAAATGATTAACACAGCGTTTTTGATTTCTATATATTTCATCTTGTCCGTTGGTTTGACGTTTTATCTTCGATGGCTTTATGATACCTACGTAAGTAACAATCTCTTTTTTATGACCAAAAAAATCTCGCTATGAATTTCTCATTGCTTATTCACTTTCACAATTTTTTAGGGTTTCAAATATCCTCTAGCTGTGGTCTTGTGCCACCTTTTTATAAAATTTCTTCTATCAGGATTGATACGCTGTATACGAAGGTGTTTTAGTCCACAAGTGGATATACCATGGACAATTGTAGTCAAATCTTTAGCGCCACCGGGAATCGCCAGTGGCTTCGATGTTGGGCTTTCAAATTGGGCACTGTCCCTCATTACTATATCTTTGTAAGAACTCAGCTAGAAACTAAAATCAAAATTATCGAGCTGTGGTTATAATAATAACAACTGGATAATTAATTCAATTTCCTTCTTAGATATACAATGACGAAATCTACAACGATTATTTTTATACTAGGATTCTCTTTGATGTTCAAGTTAGAGAGAAAGGTAAATCGAATAACAAGATAGATTGTAAATAAAAACAAATTGATATTTTTATCATAAAAATATTCCTTGATTTGGTTTTAGTCATGGTCTTTAGTGGGAATAGTAGTCATGATATCAGTCGGATTGACAATGTTCACCTACAAATCAACACAATTCCATTGGTTTGGATTTGTCTTATGTTTGCTAGCATCGTTTTCCGGTGGAATACGATGGACGATGGCTCAGATAATTATGCAGAAATCAAAACTCGGCTTGCACAATCCCGTCGATATGATATACCACATGCAACCTTGGATGTTGATGGCAATATTACCAATAGCTCTGTGGTTCGAAGGTATGCATTTATTTATTTCATAAATATTTTAAAATACTGATTGAAATTGAATTAATAAATAATTGATTTTCAGGCAGTCAAGTTTTAAACGACTTATTAGAAGCAGACTGGCAAAATCACTCTAAAGTGATAACAATAACAGCATCAATTGTTGGAAGTGCTCTTGTAGCCTTTAGTATGGAAATTGCTGAATTTCTTGTTGTTACTTATACCTCTAGTCTTACATTATCTATAACTGGAATATTTAAGGTATGAATTGAGATATAGATATTGTACTATAGAAATTTAATCGCAAAGGATGAATCATTACAACCTGGTTTTGATCTTTTTGTTTCAGGAAATTTTTACGTTAATATTAGCTGTTGAATGGAAGGGTGACCAGATGAGTGGCCTGAATTTTGTGGGCTTACTCGTGTGCCTTGGAGGAATAATACTGCATATAATTAAGAAAACTTTATTTAGTAAAAAAACTGATGACGAGGATCATCTGGAAATGCAAAATTCGAATTCTATTTCGAGTGTCCGGAAATTGGAAGACGCGACAGACACGCCATTGCTGGCGCAAAAATCAAGTTCCCTTACAAACTTACTTAATGGAAGTTTTAGTTCCGACGAAGACAATGATGCCAAAAGCGAGAGCTCGTCGCAAATTCTATTGCACATTGTGCAACGCAGAGAACATCAGTCGTGAATGTAAATTTGAACGCGAAAGAAACTTACGAATTGACTAATATGTATTTAACAAAAGTGTGTGTACGATTCAAAACAAAAGTATGAAACAAAGTTTCATACTTTTAATGACTTCTGCTGATGTTTCACGTCCAGTGATCTACATGATCATTTCCTAGTGAGAATAAACGTTTTTGTTTAAATGTATGTACAAACATGTGATATGCAAGTTATTGCGACTCTTTTTAACTGTGCATTTCATGGTAGTCATAGATGTTAACTAAATACTTGTTTTCTGTGTAATTTTGGGACCAACCGTGATACATTTTTTTTCCTTTTTGAAATATTTTCTCCGCTTACAGGCATATAAGAAACATTGATTATACAGTTAACAAGTATACAATACCAAGTTCCAAGTTTTCGTGTTTAAAATAGTTTAATTTTAATGGTACCCAGTAACATTACTCGCTTGCAACCATAGAAGTGATTTTTTATGTGGCAAATTATGTCTTACGATATTAAGTTCCTGTGTAATTAAGATTTCTATTTATAACGGCGTTCGAAAGTGGAACTACAATATATAGATTTGAAATTCTATAAAATGAGTTTCATAAATTTTTATGCATAATATACATTGAATTTATATCAACCGAAATATTTATTGCGGTGTTTCATGTTAAATTCAAGAGTGCATTTGCAATGTAATTTTATACATTGTAATGTTTATGAAAAATAATTTATGACAGTATTGTGCAAAATTTATACGTTAAGTTTTCAAAGAGTGTAAAATTGCATAATGTCTTTAAAAATATATCTTTATAACTGATAATTGTACTTTTGAAATATAGAGTACAAAAACCTTATGAAAATTGTGCAAATAATATTTGCGAACGAAACGTATGCCAAAACTGATATATATATTTTACGAAAATCCAACGCACAAACAGAAAAATATCACCGTTTTCAATTTTTAATCACATCACAAAAGTTTGCTTAATTTTTTTATTATTGATTGCAGTTTACATTATTTTTCTAAAATTATCTATATATCATTGAATAAAAAATAATATACAGAATGAAAAAATGTCTACCGATTATTTAAATGACAAGCATTAATTTTTTGTTAAAAAAATCTTGTAAATTACTTATACGCTTGCACTTTTTTTGATATTGTTCCGAGAGATTTCCGAGAGAAATCAACTCAATTGTGTGTACGAATTTTCAATGCGCACCGGGCGAGCTGCGTCTGAGGTACGCTTGGACTTATTTTTGGTAATTTTCCGAGAGTTGAATCGACTAATTCTGTGGCTTTTCATAGCATATTTCGATGAAATTTTTCTCCGTGTGTAATTATTCTATTGAAATATCAATAAAATAAAAAATGTGTATGATAATTTTGATAAAAACTCGTATGGTCATTGTGCAACAATTTGTTTAGTCGGTAAGGTAGAGAGGAATCAAAGAATTTGGTAACACTGCGGTAAAGTGATGTTATTCTAAAAAGCAATGGCCGGAACTTTGCGAAAAAATATTCAATATCACAAATCCAGTGAATAACCTGTCAAAATTGATTGCTAATATAAAAATCACTCCTAACCATGGCATAAGTACAGTATTGAGAAACAGCAACATGTGAGTTTAACCTGAATTAGCGATCTTTTATATATTTTTTATAGGTTAGGTTGTAACTAATTTATAGTCCTGTTTCATTTAAATATAAACAAAATTCTTTACGTTTTCTAGCAAAAATTTGAATTATCAGCAGTCGTTGCTGTTTAACACAACAGCAAAACGATATGACACCGCCGAAGAAGAGAAGAAACCTGCCCCAACAAAACCAAAAGTCCCAGAATTTACAACTGTGCCCGGCTTGACAGAATTTTTCGACGATCCTTCAAACTGGGGCATGAACAGAGTCAAAGTCGGCAGGGCCTGGAAGAAAGATGAACTCAGACTCAAAAGCAATGAAGATCTGCACAAATTATGGTATAATTTTGTCATGCAATTATAATTTCTTAAGTTCTCCTCATAACAGCAACGAATCGAAGATGAACCAAATGTTTATTGTTTGCAGGTTTGTCTTATTGAAAGAAAGAAACATGTTGCTAACTATGGAGCGTGCTTGTAACGAAGAATATCAAGTGTTTCCGAATCCAGAAAGGATAGACAAAGTTGAGGACAGCATGGAAAATTTGGAGCAAGTAGTGCGAGAGAGAAATCAGGCTTATCACATGCTTGAAACTGGCGAACATGGTGAAAGACCAACTAAAATGACTCAAAATCCAATAGGTAAACATAGCCAAAATCAATTTCCCTAAAAATTTTAGTACTGTTGAATCTTTACAACGGAGAGTTTACTATATAATGAAGTTCGAAGTAAAATAAGTTTCTAGAGATTAATTTAAAAATGGTATTTTCAGGAATGAGGTACTGGTATCGGATGCGAGAATACCGAATCCCGAAATACATGAACAGACATTTCAAAGAAACTCATTCGTTTTATTACAATGGATATGCTGTTCGGAAATTCAGGAGGCGTTACGCTGAAAAAATGTTCCTTCAAGAGCAAAAACAAAAAAGGTAAGTTTCCTTCTCCGATAATTCTCTAGGGTTATTCTTATCCTTCATAAAAGAATGAAAACTTTTATTATAAATTGCGTTTCTTGTAATTTACAGATGGGCTTCTCATAGAGCAGCTCGGTACTTCAGGAATTTCCCTGACGTTGACCCAGAAGCTATATTGAAAGAATTGCCTAATCTCACGATGGAAGATTTAAACAATATAAAGAATAGGAAAAGTGCTCAGGCGCATGAAATACCATCTTAAGTTTGTAAATAATTTTTGTTACGTGGTAATCATAATAAAATTGTTAATACACCATTCTTGGCAATGCAAATTCATACATCATCAACGACTCGAAATATTTTAAGACAAAAAGATTTATTATAACGAACGATTAATCAAAACATACATGTGCAATGAAAGCATACGACTGTTTTTTCTTTTTTATATAAAATAATAAAAACATATTGATTTGTAATTTGATGAATATTAAAAAAAATTGAATTTAAAATTTAATCTTAAATTTAATGAATTATAAATGAAACATGCTTTGAATGTTTGCTGTAATTGATTACATGTAATTTAAGTTATAACCAGTGTTATAGAAAAATGCTTCAAAGGCACCTCTCACTATATTATTAACTTAATTAGATAAAATTACACTTTTTTATTACATTATAAAATACTACTATATACACTTGAAATAAGACGGTGCTACGCTACTTTGTTTCATACATTTCGCGTAACTGTGATCGGAATCATATACAGTTTTGTTACAATTGTCGCAAGTGAAAATCAAACACTTTTTTTATTTCATAAGCATGACATTCGTTTTAGAAAATAGTCTTAATAAAAATAATGATAACAGAATGAACGACAATCGTCTTATTAATAATAAGTAAGGCATTCTGGTTAAAATTGATTTGAAATAAAAATCTTGGAGATGTTTTGTTCTTTTGCGCGAAATCATTTAAATCATGGTTTGACTTAAACAATTGTTTTCGACGACAATCATAATGGTTGCATAAACACAGCATGTATATATAATATAATTACATCAATTTGTCTAACGATTAAAAAACGAATTTGTTTTTAAACAGTAACAAAATACATATACATATGTATACCACAAGCAGCTACTAAAATCACATACGATCGACGACAGTGGTACCACTTGATCGTTTTAACGACACACGAAAATTCTTTTCTTATTCAGACCTGCTGTTTTGCCTTTGCTTCAGTCTTTTTTTCAAATTGTTTATAAAATGGACTGCTTGATTCATAAAAAAATTCATATATCTATATTCGAATACGTATACTATTTTTTGTAAAAAAATGCAGATCATACGACTGCCAATTTTGTTTCTCGTTTTATTATCGAACTTTTTTTAAGGGACGATTGATTTGCATATAAAAGGTGTTAAAAAAGTTTGTACGTCACTGATGTTTCATTTTTTTTCTTCATCATAGTTATATACATATATCACATTAACAATTTATCGTACGATTCTTTTGAAAAATTTGATGTATAAAACAAAGACTGTTTTGAGCAAACTGCACAATCAAAAAATTTTTCGTTTAATAAATGCAGTCTTGTTTTTTCAAAGTTTATGTAAAAAAGCATTGTTCGTTCTTATGTAAGTGTTCATCACTTCTAACGTCTGCGTAAAATTGCACGATCAACCTGAGAGAGAAAAATTTCTCAAAATAATGACTTAAATGGTCCTATAACGTGTCATCTGTCGGTCACGTGAATTATTGGTATTTCGCGTATCGTTGATATCACCCACAACTTCTTGTTCGGTTTTTAAAAACAAAATAAAATTAATGAATAAAATTAATGAATTAAAAATCGCAATTTCTTAAATCGAGTAAAGGTATGCGACAAAGGTGTATTGTAATTATTTACATGAATTATTTGAATTAAAAAAAAAAAAAACTAAAAATTGCCTATTGCAATATGACATGCTGATTCAATCGTGTGTGATATAAGTTTACATTTTAGAAATGCAACAGATTAAACAATTTATAAAGGTACAATTTTGTACTTCTGAAATGTGTGTTTTTCATAATTTATCAAAGAATACATGTCGTACATTTTAGAAATGCGAATTCCATCAGAAGTATTTACCATTTGACTATCACCGGTAATTAACATTTTTTTTTTGTTCGAAAAGAAATCCAATTATAAAATTGAAACGCGCTCAACAATGTACAATTACATTTTGTTCGTGCACTATTATTTGGTTCTCGAAAGAGATTCAACGGGTTAACGCAAATAACAGCTATAGTAACATGAATCTTGCCGAGTTATTTCCATCGGCAATCATGGAGAACCAGATAAACATACGACGAACGGCCACATGTGCGATCTAAACCAGGTCGTAACTCGCAGACTTGATATTATTTTATAAATAATAGGAAATTAGGTCCAACAGTTCAAAAGTACTGTGACTTTCGCTTTCGTTTTTCACTGAGTGTCGCATCACATGTGAATCGTCGCTGCCGTGTAGCGTGCCTCGCCTCTTCGCCAACTCCACTGACTCGGTCGGTACTGAAATGTCACAATTCTTCCATCAACTTCAATCTCTTACAATTTTCTCGTCACTGAAACATTGTTTTCCAATTCAAATACTTACACGAATGAGCATCTGACCCGATGTGGTATGGGGATTGCGATAAGCGTATACTACCCAAGCTCCTAAGCCTGCGACGAGAGAAACCACCAGAAGAATTCCGATAACTCCGGAGACGCTCATCGCTACTTTATCTGGAGCTGCGATGAAACATTTTATCAACTTTATTAATATATATCAAAATAGAATCTGTTTCTCGCGATTTGGCGCTCTTACAAATAAACAAAATTACATTTTTCAATTCAATCTACAACTCTCTGAAGTATCACAAACTGATTTAGAATTATTTTTAATCCATTCATAAATAGCAAATTTTATTACCAAACAAAACTCTTTTTGTCATTGTATATTGTATTTATGTAAAAAGTCATCTTCTTTCAACATCAATTAATCAAAAATTGACCAAACGTATACATTTCATTTAATCAATAATATCATCAATTAATCAAATGAATCATGAATAATTTATGATACAGTGAATAATTAATATAACTTTTTTGTATAAATATCCAATTAAATTTCGATTAACTTTTGACGTTATTTTCATTTTTGCCAATATTAATGAAACTTTGTTTTCGTTTTTCAAGACCCGGGCAAAACCGGGCAGTTTTTGGCTAGTTGACAATAAATTAAAACGGACATAAAAAACATCAGTTACATCCTAGCTGCTTATTAAAGCACGTACCATGCTCCAACGATCCGATCGAAAGATCTTTAACTTGCTGGCTGGGCTCCACACTGGCTGAAGACTCGATGTTAACGAAGCCCATCCTGGGCTGTTCTTTAGAATGTATGACTGAGTCCGCAACATCCGTCTTTGCGGGACAGCTGCTGGCGTCTTGGATGTTCTTCATTGAGCAACCCTTGTCCAACCAATCCTGCCTATTTCGTGATGTGCCGGTGCTGCACTGGTTCAAACTTGAGCACCACTTGCAATCGAAGTCCGTGACTTTGGTAACACAGTCATAGCAGTTGTCAAAGTCCAGACAAGTAGGCAACGCGGTTAAATAAATAACGGTCCAGTTACGGATGTCATGACGGTCGAATGTCACTCTGTGGTATTCGTATATCGTTTTTCTGCGAACAACTGTAACATAAAACAAGACCATTCATTAACATGATCAAATTGAATCATTTTTAGTATTCGACAATTATGACTCAGTAAAATGATACTGAGTTGCGAAAAAGAAACAAAAAACAAATTACAATTATTATCGATATTCAAAGCTAGTGATTTATCTATGAAAGTTATTGCAAAGTGAACGGTTGGGAAAACCCTGGGTCGATTGAAATTACAATCAACTGCGCATAAAAATACCAATTGAAAATGCGAAATTGAAAAATTTACAACGTTAACTTTGTTTGGTTGAAATTTACCTAGTCACGCTAACCTATTTTTTCTGCATAATGCGCACAAACAAATCAACTATATAAACAGGATAGTGTCTGTTAAAATTAAGTATGCGAGATTTGGGATCACGAGCAGGGGCAGCTCCCTTCATTAGAACGGTTTTAAAACCGTACTTGGACGTCAGCGGCCATTTAAATTATAATATTGAAGCAGGCCGAAACAAAAAAATAACTACAACGCTTTTAATCACGACCCTACTTTAATTGGTCTTGGCACTTTTGCGCCAATTGAACTGTGTCAATTAATTTAATTAAGCAATGACAAAAATGGTCATTGCGATCGAGAAGCATAGAAAATAGCGCGTGGAATTTGTACGAGCGCGTCACTTTGCAGCTGAGTTAATGAGCTTACAAAATGATTACACTTGCATGAATTAGCCGTTGATAATCAGCAAGGGCTTTGGTCGCTCAAGAAAACTGGGATTATGAGGCATAAAGTAGCATTTCTACTTTTAGACGCTGGCGCGATGCCAGTTAGCGTGTGCCCGGTCAAAATAAAGTGGCGCCAGGTGCAAGTTGGTTTTCAGGCCGCCCAGTCCGCAATCTCAAGAGACACAAAAATGTCAATTTGTTTTCCGCGGAAACCATCAACAAGAGCGCGCCGTAACGAGCGCTAGGCGTAAAAAGAATGGAATCTCTCTCTTTCAAGTTCTCTTTCTTTTTTTTTCGCGCACCGCGTTGCCGTAAAAAGACCGACTTTATTGCGGCTATTAAAGTCTACGCGATATTCGTTCATTCTTATTTATTTCTCCATCGCTTTTCCTTCGTTCGTTTCTTTTGATTTATCGTTATCATGGTCGATTTTGCACTTACAGAAGATGGTCCTGTCCATTATATAGGCGTCGCTCAGACCAATTTTCACTGGGTGCTGCGAGTCCTCGATACGCTCCACTTTGATTGGTATTTTCGAGTAAACAAATACGATGTCTCCATTTTTGTGCAAAGTTACTTGAAACGTAAAATCGCCGCCGGTTGGTTTGTCCTGAAGGGATACCTTTTCCCACTCCACCGTGAAGGCAGTGCCTGCGAAAGATATAACAATGAGAAAAAAAGTATAACAGTCAAGGGAAATTTTGTTAGCTGAATACTAATCGAACTTGTCGTGGCATTCCGAATTGAGTCGAACGAAAATAAATGAATGTATTTATTCAAATAAAATTCATTACATTTTGTAACCTTTAGCAGAGAAATATATTTGCATGAACTTCCTGTGACAATTAAGGCACCGTGACTCACATTTATTAATACTTAATTATTCCCCTGATAGTGCGAGAAATCGATTTTATTTGAATGAAATATTTATAACGATACATAAATCTATAATGTGGGACGTTGTTTTTGTACCGCTATGTAAAGAAACACTTTTATTTTACATTTTTTTTAAACAAAAAATAACATTGCGTCTCAATGTTGCTCAACGTAAATCTTTTTTATATATATTGGTCATTGAAGTGAATCTTTTTTTCTTTTCAACTTGTCAAAATAGTCGATAAAAAAACGCACAAGTTTGAAATCGTTGTTGCACTTTATTGGTGTCATTCGAAATGAATCACCTGCCATTTATAAAACATTCTATTACTTTCAAAGAGCAGAGAAAATAATTGTCTACAAAAAGATCTGGCAAATTTAGTTTTCTTTGCCCGATAAATGAAATTAATGATTCGACTTTAATCAAATAGCTAAAGTGAAAAGTGAAATTGAGTCGTAAACTGCGACGGAAGAAAGAAGAAAACTATTCGCGGCTGTTTTTTGTCGGCAGTTTTATTTCTTCATGACGTCGATGAATTTCATCCAAATAAGTTGATGACATAAGTTCTCACCATTGTCGGCGTACTTGACAACGCTTTGTTCAGACAGCGTAGTGTCGAAATTCGCCATGAGCGGAGCAATATACTGGGTTGCCGCAAGCCAAGCGTGCACATATTTTCCAGTGTACAAAAAGCCTCCAGTCGCGATGGTTATATTCCTCACTTTATGCCCGTAGAATGGGAAGTCGAATTTCAGCTCGACGGTCTGTAAGAAGAACAGAGACGCAAGGTCAAAAATAATTCCGCTCGGTGTGGGCATCTGAAAATTGTCTGTCAAGCGGAGAGTAATCATCGAGCCAATCAAGAGTCTCAAATTGATGACGAGTAAATAAACACGGACAAAAATAACGAGCGCCAACTTTTGAGGAAAAAAAAGAAGAATCAAATGGCCTGCGTACTTCGTGGCTCAGGAATATCGTCGGCTGATTCGTTTGACAGACAAGTGCGCTTGAAATATGTAATAAATGTGACTTGGTGACGTACAAACGCCTGGTGGTACAATTAATAAAATCGCCTTTTCATTTGTCTCAGTTACAATCGTTTGAAGAAGAACTTAAAATTTAACATTGAAGGCTGACTCAAAACACGAAATCCTTCTTCAAAATTTAATTTCTCGCTATAGAAATTTGTACTTGGTATTTTAATTTTCACTTTCTCCGAGGATAGTTATTAATTACTTGTAAAATTTGATTTCATACCAGTTAATGTTTCTCTGTTAATTGCAGCTAAGTAATTACAACTTGTCGAAATTTACGAAACTTGATAGCAAGCCGAGTTAGGAACAGTTAATGACCATTACGAGATTTGAACACTTTTCTCATTCTTTTTCAAACGGTTGATTAAACAGTTCGAATGATTAAATAATATTCAAATTGTCTCAAGGAGCCGATTTAGCTTAATAATGTGACACTTACAGCAGCTCTCCTGTGGCTTTTACTCAGCACGTTGTTGATCTTCAAATCTGGATGGTCGTCCAGATTGACCCAGTACTGCCTGGCAATTGTCTCGTTTACGATAAACGTGCTGTTGTAATACTTGTGAGTGTCGTACTGAGTGTCCGTGATGTTATGCTGCGACAGGGTCTTACTGAAATCCTGGTTGGAGAATTTGCTGATGGAAATTTCGCCAAGATCGTCCGTGACATCTGTGTTGACATCCGTGGTTCTGGCAGTTGTAGGTGGTGCTTGAGTTGCATTCATCCAGATTTTTCTCACGTTCTAAATGGTAAAAATCATAAATTATTATTCATTTTTTCATAAACAATTATGAACGAACAGGAAAGAAAAAAGTTCCATTCCTTACCTCACAATTTATGAATGTACAATTAGAAAAAGCGGGAATGTAATAATTAACTCGATAAAGGAAACATTGGTTTTTGAAATCGTTAATAAAATATTGTACAGAATAAATTAATTTATTTAAAACCAAGTGAAACATTACAAGTGAAATATAAAGAGAAGTAAAAGTTCAATGGAAAGCGGTGCTAAAAAGTTGGAAACATTTTGTAATCATAACAATGATAAAAAAAAAGGGTTTCATAAAGTTGATAATTCAGTGCCTCCGTAATTAACTTTTGCCGTTTGAAATGGAAATGAGATTCTTGAAACAAAGATGTTGTTAATTCCTGTTTACGTATTTTACGATCCAGTTGATAATTTTGATAATTACGTGATAAAATGAACCTTCCATAAATAGTTATTTGATACAACTAGTTGCTATATGAATAAAATTACACACAAATATTGCACGTTAACAACTAAACAATAAGTGAGACACAAATTTTGTATGAAAAATAAAACAAATTCAAAAGATCGTCTCGTGGGTATTTATCGGTATTTTTGAAAATCGACGTTTTTTCATCCTTTTCATGGCTCTAAATATCCCATCCTTTAGCATCGCCATAGCAAATCAAACATAGCAAATCAAACAAACGAAAAAAATTAATTAAAACTCGTCGCTCCAGGTCCAAAGTTGTTTCTCATTTTAACAGATAGGATAGCAAATTACCGTGTTGTCCGGAGTGACGCTCTTCTCAGCTGCAGACGACGTGACTTTCTTATGTTTCAACTTGTTGTCTGCATTCTTGTCCGAGCTTTCCTCCTTCTTCTTTTTCGAATCGTCCTTATCCTTTTCTTTGACGGTTTTTTCGGTCACCCCATCGCCGGCAGCTCGTGTTTGCTCCGTTGACGATACAGAGGAATTAGCGAGCGTTGGCGTTGTACCTAAAGTCGAATGGTGAGCTGGGTCTCCTGTCTGAGCCGAAACGCCGAGTGGAGCCGCTGTCGATGTTTCATTCGTTTCCCTCTTGTGAATCTGTCTTCTGTGGTCGAGTGAATAGAAGAATAAATCCGGTAATACCTCGAGTTGTGCATCATCAGATCGTTCGATGTCGTAAGGCAAAAATGAGTTATCTGAAAAACAAAAAGTAAGCCAAATTGAAATTAATTGAACTTCAAAATCAAAATCTATTTATTTATACATCTTAAATATATACTCAGTACAAGAATTCGAGGACACCTTAAATTTGTTAGACTTTTTAATATAATTTGCCAAATTATAAAAGTCGATTTTAGGGTTCCGTCTAATTGTTGTGCCAATATTTTCTTATAGGTACAATTTGTTCTATTTGTGAAATCTAATTTTAAAATCTTCTTGTAATCTTGTTTGGAAATGATTATTATTTTAATTGAAATGACTTTTTTAATATTTTTTCTTTGCTATCAACAGTAGTACTATAGCTGGTAAGATAAGAGTAGGACAAAATGTATGGGAAACTCTGAGGTATAGAAATATGAGTGGTCGGTTGAGAATAGTAGGTGGGCCGTGTTCGATAACTCCAACCGGATAGCTTAATAATTGACGACTCAATGGCATGTACGGAGTCGCGCACAAAACGATCGATTACACGAGACAGCGCGATATCCGGTTGCACTTTATAACATCAACTTAAACGCCGAATTAATTACTCGGGCGCAAATTGGCGGCGCAAATATTTTGCCACTCGTCGCATTTGATTGGCCTCCAATCAAGTCGCTCGATTTCTCAAATCAAACGACCGAAGAAAAGACCGCGCGCGGCAATAAGTATGGTTTCTTTTCTGTTACTTTTTTTTTTTCTTCGACGCACAGGACGTCTTCAGTCGTCATTATTCACGCTTTCTAAACTCAAAACTGACGTTGGTATATTAATTAAAAGGGATTAAATAACAATCGTGAACCGTTCGAATGGTGAGATCGGGTCAACGTATTCTCACAAGGTGCTTCTAACTGGGACGATTAATTAAAGTTGTTTTTCTTTAATATTCATTATCGTGCGAAAAAAACGTTTGTCTTAGGACAATGTCTCCCAATCAGAAACGACAATGAATCTCAAAAAGTGTTGTTCCTCCAATTTGCGAAAAAGAGAAATGCAATTGAAAAAAAAAAATGGTTGTTATGATTTTCTAGACAGTTCCCGCGATGAACTTAAAATTTGCTGATAGCGTGATGGCGAGCCGGGCAAAATCTAGGTCATCTTTGTTGTTGCAGTGGCAAAATTAATACGCCACTTTATTCGAACGAGTGAAAAGATAATCTCAAATTTTTTTTTCCTCTCTGCTAACAATCGCTAAAAATTATCATTAAAAGCTCGATTTCAATTGTGCCAGTGGTTAATCGAAGTGAAGATGGGATGCAAAATTAAACGTTAAATTTATTCAGCGATACAATTATTGAGCTGGGAATAATGAATTTCTTAGAAAAACGAAGGTGTGCGACGGTAATTAAGCGACTCTTCCCTGATCTTATGAGCATAATCTCAAGGATACCATGGGCAATTCAGCTCATAGCAATGGAATGCACAGAGGCAGCAGTAGCGACGGTATAAATGATCGGTGTATGGATTACGCCTTGTCGCGAAGGACGTTGCCCCCCTGGCTATTTAACGAGCTCGCGAATTCATCGGCTTGGATGACGTCAGCGCCGAACCAACCATGGCATCACGACGCTGTACGTATGTACGTACACGTCGTCCCCCATTCGTGTTCGTCAATGCGACATTGCGCTATTGTACAACGTCTTCGTATCAATGAGACTGTGAATAATTGTCGCTAATAAACAATCATTCAAGTTATACTTTCATTTAAATTGCACATTCTAATGTTTTGCAATTTATCCATTTTTTTACTTCACTCTTTCCATTACTCAGCTATAATCAATCATTACTTTAATTATTACTAGTTACTTTGTATTGTTGTACTTTGAACAAAATTGAAAGTATTAACCCATATGTTCTTTTGATGAACGAAAAAATGATTTGTGAATTTAGGAGGGATCCATATTAAATTGTTTTCACAACCATTGAGACATAGGAGAGACAAAAAAACAACAGCCGTTCGGGCGTCACGAGAGCGTGTAAAATTGATCCTTATCCCGTAACAATCCCGTTTCCTGTCACGCTTTTCCGGTGACGAAGCAGCCACCGAGAATCCTAAAAGCGAGTGTTACAGAGACTTAAATCCCGATCTGTCGATCAATTATAATATAAATGGCGTTTAAGTAAACTTAGTTACGAAACCACATTTCAATTACAGTCTTCATTCCAGATATGTATTTTTATTCCATGTTTTTCTTGCAATTTCAATTTCTCAGCTTACCTTTGTATGACTGACAGGAGTTCGCTAAGTTCTGCAAAACACAATCTGTATGCTTAGCTAATTATATATTAAATATTTACTTAGCCTGTGGAATGAAGGAAAAAAAAAGTGTCGGAGTTGGTTATCGCAGTCTTATCAACGGCGCTAAATGCACACAAGTATGCGATTTAGCGAACCTCTTGGTTTCTCAGTCTTATCACAATTCTGTCAAGTGTGTGTTCAAGTCGATACAAGCCTGTCTGTTAAAAAAGTATCTGATTTATAGTGAAGCACTGTTTCAACGAGCGGCAAATATATTTATTGAACGGAAGTTCCTTTCAAAAACTTATCTCTCTGATTTGTCAAAACTTTCAATGCTCAATTGTCAATGCTAAAAATAGAAATCACAGAATCATCGGGATTGTATGAAATTGTAAGAATTGCAACAGCATTCATCATCAATTCTGATAAAATGAAAGAATCTTAAGATTTCAAATTACGAATCACGTCCGAGAACAAAGTCGGCTCATAAACGTCGCACAGATGCTGCCCATGGACAACCTTGATAAAATCAAATGTTGAACGAAAATTGAAACACAATAGGACAAGAGATGACACGACGGATGAAAGATCGGAGTCATCGATACAGGATTCGGCCGGTTCTCAAACGCAAATTCGTAATCGACCTTGCTCGCAAAAAAGCGTCATATTGAAAAACCAGTTTCTACACCAACTTGCTCATGAATATGCATCGACACAAAAATCACTGAATTGAAAATGTCAAGTCCGAGCAACAAGGACCCTGTTTTGAATTTTCAAATTTAGATCAGGAATAAATAATCGGTCCCCCGAAAAATTGAAATGAAAAAAACAAGAAGTCAATTTTGCGTGACGGGATTAATTAAACGTGCTGACAGCTCGGGGGCAAACAATTTTTGCAGCATCAAGAACTTCCAAAAAAGTACCTGTGCCCGTTTCAAAAGCTGACAGAAAATTTCATTCACCGGTCGAATGAATGAAAGTGGATTGCATAATAGTAAAAAGTCGTCGATGGGTTTGCAAACATTTTGTTTCCACGGATCTATGCGAGGAACAAAACGACCAGTGTCCCGAACGTCTATCAACTGTTCCCAAGTTCAGCTCAAGTTCAAAGTCAAAGTTCAAATCGGGTCACGATTCGTGAGAAAACGATTGAAGGGATGCGTCACGCGATGCTGTGTTCCACTCTTGATGTGAAAGTACCTCGGAGGTGATGCAGGAATTTGAAGAAATCTTGCGCCTTCGGAGTATCAAAACCTTTTCATCGCCATAAATATTTTCGACAAACGGCTTTTATCTCCCTGTTTTATTAACCTGTGAAGAAAAAAAGAACGATGAGAAATTGATTCGAAAATTGAAATTCATAACAAAAGTCTCACGAATTGCATCTGCATGACACTCTGTCGGGCTATTTTATGAGCACTTAAATTAGGCTATAAAAATGAAGACAAGGATAAACAATGATAACCGACGATGGTGAACGAACAAAAAAAGAAGTACCGTACAATGTTTTATAACTGATGTCCGTTCGGTTGCAGCCTCGAATCAGTGGGATAGAAATGATATATTTAAATATACGCTACAAACAAGAGCCTATTTACGGTACGCGATTTCCACTTATAGCAAGAGGATTTTAATTACGTTTAAGTGGATTCCACTTGACTTCAGCTGTATTCATTAACCGTACATGGCCCTCTGAGGGCTTTCATGTTGCACATTTTTTTCCAGCGCGTATCAAGCACTCTGTTTCCCCCAAAATTTTTTTCACCATTTTTTCATTGTAAAACAGGTGATTCATCTTCCATTCTTCGTTTTCAACGGCTGAGACGAAACTTACAAACGAGGCGAAGAAAATGTAATGCTCAATGCAAACACTTGCCTAGGAGAGGCGCGCATTTCAACGATTTTTTACTCTCGGATTAGAATGGTACGACAACGAGATTTAGCGATACGGCTTAAGGATTTTCAGGCCAGCAAGCAGAGTAATTACGTGCCCACGAAGAGCGCATAAACCGCTAGCAACACTTAGCATCTGAAACAATGCAATAAACTAATGCAAACGCGCACAAATTGGCTCGGTCAAATAATTTTTGCTTCCTTTTTGTTTCGTCACTTTGTTTTGTTTTGTTTTTTGTTTTTTTTTTGTTTCGACATTTGCTTTTCACTTTTCATTCTGTTTGATTTTCAGATTCAACGACAAATGTGAAAAATGTCGGTTTCAATAGTACATCGGAGGGACTATAGATTCGAGTTGGAATATAGGAAAAAAAGAGAGGGAAAGAGGAAAAAAAATAAAAAAGCTGAAGTGTGTCTCAACACTCAGCGATAAAACCAGCGGGGGAGATAGCGGACGGCTCCAAACTCTCGTGCAGGACCAATTTTTTGTATCCCCCTTCAATGCTCTCATTGTGCTGGTTCTGCTACGCTGGCGCGGGACAATTAAATCCTAAAAATGAATCGGGACTTTGTTTGGCCGCAAATATAAGAGGCCGAATTGACGAGTTTAATTTGAAAATCAAGAGTCAGTCGACGCGATTGAAATTGCGTCTGCGAATAAAAACGTCGATGAAGAGACAAATGAGACGTCAACTAATGACGTTCATTAGACGGATTGGAAACATTCTAAATGATATCCTTGGACAATAATCCATTGTTGCGATTACGTGACAAGAACCTCGTCGATTTCCGGGTAATAAAATATTGGCAGGGGAGTCCGGGCGCCGTCATAACTGTAATTAGGCTGAACAATTTTCACTCTGGCGTCGCAAAAGCGGACGTGTTCTCATCAGACTTATTGATCCTAATTATCCGGGCTCACGACTCGTTAAGTTGCGGCGTATGCACTGTCATCATCCCACGTATAAAACTGTCTGTATTCGCAGACCCAGACAACAATCCCTTTTACATGGCTCGAAGCAACTGCCGATAATTAGTCCCCCGGCTTATTGTATTCGTATTTTCTTTTAATCTAATCTGAAAGTCAAAAAACACAATCTATAAGATTAGAAAAAAAAAGTGTATCGTTGACATATACATTTTACTTGCAATAAACCTGAATTCTTTGAAGTTGCAAAAACAAGAAATGAATGAAAAAGAAAAAATATATGTTTGCAAAAAAAATAAAAGAAGGAATAATAAATAAAAGAGCAACGAGAAATGATGGCATGAACGATTACAATAATTGTAGACATGCGTGATCTGGGTTAACATGTGTTTCAAGATCATTTTGACAAAGCGTCGCGTTTGGCCATTCAAATTTAATGAATCGCATAATTGTTGACACTGGCGGAGTGTAAAGTGTGGCATATAAAGGCACGTTACACCTGGTAAGGATATAAATAATAAGCGTGCCATTTTTAATGACCATTTCATATTGCACAATCCCCAATGACGGCTTAGTCACGAAGCCACGGCATCCCGGCAATTGCGACTCGACGGAATAACTTCAATGCATATTCAAGGCACGTTGATTCCACGCAAATTCTGCCTCGTTGCTAATTGCCTTCTACTCTAGCGTGCTTCGCTTTTGTTTCATCCGCGGTTTTCTGAAAAATGTTTTCATCATGAGATTTCCATCTGACGGAAAAACAGACAGGCTTTACTTTTTCCACAAGGAACGCATCTTGGACGTCAGACGCAAATTAATTTACACCATCTTGGAGCTCAAATTCTGGTACTCGGTTCTGTTGTTCTTTTTTTTTTGTCTTTCTC
>JAAMPD010000524.1:0-47791 GCA_025266255.1 Trissolcus basalis | reverse complement strand
CTTTGACAAACCGTAATATGAAGGCGCCCTAGGCTGGGCAAAAACAACTCAGCATCTACAATCCATTTGCTCAATGCTTTTCGCAAAGTCTTCTTGAACCAACTCAACTACTACTACAATAAATGACATGTGGAATTTATTCCCTACCTTATTCTCATTTCATAAGTTAAGTTAGTTAAGTCACTCGCATCAAGTGTAGTTGAAATTCTTACAGACAAGTTAACGCAAGCAATCAGCTGGAATATCAAAAATGGGCATTCTCGAGAAGATATCAGAAATTGAAAAAGAAATAGCACGCACACAAAAAAATAAAGGTACGTTGATAAGAGTTGCTTTTTAAATATTATCGGCAGGAAGATTTGGAAAATGAAATGAAATCTTTCTTATAATTATTGTCATTTAGTTAGGGAGAAAAAAAAGAGTTTGAGCGTTTATAAACAATAACAAAAACAAGGTTAGAAATAGGAAGATATCGGTGCTCTGATTTTTTTTCGGTTTCTCCGACATTGGTGTTTGCATGAATGTGTAAATATAAGTCAGAGTTTTTAATTCAGTTTTATTTTTCAGCGACTGAATACCATCTTGGTCTGTTGAAAGCCAAATTAGCGAAGTACAGGTCGCAGCTGCTAGAACCTTCCAAGAAGTCAGAAAAGGGCGAGGGTTTTGATGTACTGAAGTCGGGTGACGCCAGAGTAGCCCTTATTGGTTTCCCTTCTGTTGGAAAATCAACACTGCTGAGTACTCTTACTCACACAGAATCCGAAGCCGCTTCTTATGAGTTCACAACTTTGACATGTATACCCGGAGTCATAGAATACAAGGGAGCAAATATTCAACTTCTCGATTTACCTGGAATCATTGAAGGAGCTGCTCAAGTAAAACCAAAATTTGATTAAACTTATAGAATAAAGTGCAACTCAAATTGCTTGAATTATTTCATTTAAAATTACTTAAGAACTACTGTTATTACTTATATAATTACTTAAGGCGAGATTCTGCTGGAGTTCCAAAGGATCAAAATCTTTTATATATTTTGAGTTGTGTCTTTTCTTTATTATATAAACAATTGAATTAATTTATTAAATTAAACTCATTTACATAAAATTTTATTCAACTTAAATATTATTTATAGGGCAAAGGTCGAGGTCGACAGGTCATCGCTGTGGCCAGAACTGCTGATTTGGTACTGATGATGCTGGATGCAACAAAACAAGATGTGCAAAGACAATTGCTGGAGAAAGAATTGGAATCTGTCGGCATAAGGTTGAACAAACAAAAGCCCAACATTTATTTCAAAACGAAAAAAGGCGGCGGACTGTCCTTCAACTCGACCTGTCCACTTACAAAGGTCGATGAGAAACTCGTGCAAATGATTCTGCACGAGTACAAAATTTTCAACGCCGAAGTTCTCTTCCGTGAAGATTGCAGCGCGGATGAACTTATCGACGTGATCAATGCCAACCGAGTTTATTTACCGTGCCTTTACGTTTATAACAAAATAGATCAGATCTCGATAGAGGAAGTCGATCGGATAGCAAGACAACCCAATAGTGTAGTAGTTAGGTAATATTTACAAACTTATTATAAAAAACTAATTTATTTTCGATTGATAAAATTATAAATATAAATAATAAATATAAATAATAAATAATTCATTATTAGTAAAAACAGTTGGATTGATTGTGATATAAAAAGTAATATGTGAAACTACCAATTAATATTGAGTTCACACATTTGTATGAAACATTTTTCTCTAAATTCTTTACGATTTTTTAAACACAAGTTGAATTTTCGTAAAATAGCACATTCAAATGTTGCAGTAATCATCAATTTGTCACAATTATTCCAACTATCCTTATTTTATAAAGTGTGATTTTGATTACGAATTAAAATAAAAATATTTAGTTTTAGTTGCAATATGAAACTTAATCTGGACTATTTGTTGGAGATCCTGTGGGAATTCAACTATCCTTATTTTATAAAGTGTGATTTGATAGAATTAAAATAAAAATATTTGTTTTAGTTGCAATATGAAACTTAATCTGGACTATTTGTTGGAGATCCTGTGGGAATATCTGTCTCTCATTCGAGTCTATACAAAAAAGCCAGGCCAGGCGCCAGATTTCGACGATGGCCTGATTTTAAGAAGAGGCGTTACGGTTGAACACGTCTGCCACGCCATCCATAGAACCCTCGCTCAACAATTCAAATACGCCCTGGTTTGGGTAAATTTTCTACTTCATAATTTTACATTTACAAATGTAAAAAATTTCCTTCGCTAAATAAACCATGTTAATCAATACTATATTTTTTTCAGGGAACGAGTACTAAATATTCTCCCCAGAGAGTAGGAGTCCAACACATTATGCACGATGAAGATGTCATCCAAGTTATGAAAAAATAAACTGTTGCAGTGGACATTATATATATTCACATCTCTTATTTTCCTTTTTTATTCGTTCAATATTCGGTTCTTTTGAAACGGTTAAATTAAAACAATAATTTTATACATTTGAGATACGTTAGTTGCATTTTATTCGTACGATCAAATTTATTTGAAATATATTTTCCTGATTAACTGAGTGTATTTAATTTCCTCATACCTACGGTTATTACGAACAAATGGAAAGCAAACAAACAAACAAACAAGAACAATAGAAAATAGATTGTTAGAGTTATTTATTCAACAATTGTTTTTAATTTAAAATGATACAAATGTGAAAAAGAAACGAAAATTAAAACTAAATTTTACACATGATAATTTTACATAATATAATTATTTCCCATTTTTTAAATTGTTTCTTTATTATTTTGTTGAAAATTTTTTCTTTAGCTTTAATTTTATTATGTAAAAGAGAAATTTGAAAAATTTTGAAACAAATATTATTTTTAAATTATAAGCTTTTATTTATTATTTAGAAAAAGGGGATGAAATGTGTAAATTTCATTTTTTGAAACTGCGTCGGTAAAGAAAACGGAGCGCGGGTGAGCGATCAAGTCTCAATTTGAAACGGTGTTGTGAGTGTTCACACAGCTCACAGTGCCACTTAGGTAACCTCGATAATGAACGATTCGGTGCAAGATGGCAACCGTTGTGCCCGTTTCGTTAGTTTGGGTGCTTTCGGTGCGCCGCTCGTGAATTGTAATTCGTCGTGAGCAGGATTCGAGCGTTCGCGAGTTTCTTTGACATCGACCGTATCGTTACACCAGCATAACCTGTCTGATGCGCTCGAAATCAAGCCCCAACTATGCCTTGAGTTTACAATTCATCCGAACAACAACAGCTTTAACAACCTAAGTCGCCGCTTGCAAACATGTCAACTCGCTCGCAGCTCACGAAAGATTTGAACGGTGAGGGACAAGTTTGTTTACCTTCTGCGTCTCGGGCTTGGCCCTGGCACAAAAGCTTACTTTGTCACTGCCTCGTCGCTTACTTCCACGAACGTTACTTCTGACTCATTATTTATTATTTCTATAAACAATCAACCTTTCAACTTCATCAACTCATTCTCGCGTTTCAAAAACAAAAAAAATAACTGTCTCTCCTTTGTCATACATTTTTCAGTCTCGCGTCATTTCATTGGGCCTATTTTTGTCCTTTAATTAAGCTTCATTCTAAAAATTGGGAGATGAAATTAGTATTTTTTTTTTTTTTTTTTTTTTGTTAATTTGCCACTCGCTCTTTTATTGATCGTAAAACAAAAATAAACTTTTGCAGTATCCCAAATTGGCTCTTTCATCTCCTTTGACAAGATTTGTTTTTAATGTCAATTTTTTTTTTCTTTCCAATGCAACTTTGTAAATGAAATGAAACGATGATATAAATTGTCAAACACCGAGCGTAGAAAAAGAAGTTGTCAATTGAATTTGTAAAATCGAATTTAAAAATTGCAGTCACTGATTCACTTTGGATGCCAAATTAATGCTCTCAGGCCTGTCTGACTCATACTGATAAGTGTTGTTTTTCATGCGCTGTTCACTATTGTCATGAATAATATGATTGGCTGAATCGCATAGATGTCGCATTAAACTGAGTTTTATAATAAAAATATAAAAAAATCTGACTACTTCAGTATATATGATTTGTCATTATGAAACATTGTCCAATTGGTATCCAGATGAGCTTAATTTCACGTGCCTCAAACTGTTCGGTTTGACAACTATTTTTTTCGTCTCGGCTCGCAGTTCCATCCTCCATACGTGGTAGTTTGAAAACAATTTTTTCTCCTCGTTTGACAACATAAAATCATTTAATTATGAGTAAATTATTATGTATACCGTTGAGACGATCCAGTGACTTAAATTACGCCCAGATTTACGGTGAGTGCAGTGTTGTTGAAACAGCTAAAACCAAGCCAAGATTTCTTTTTACTTTTCAATGTTATAATAAAAACAGAAACATCTTTTTACGCACTATAACTTTTTATCTATGTACTTTCATTACAACTTGCAGAATCTGTGAAAGCATTGTTGGGGAAACATGTCAAAATTTTGTTGAAAAATGTCGTCAAGCTTGAGACCAAACAAGATAAATTAGAAAACAGAGTACTGGTGAGTGAGATGAGAATTATTTAATTTCTGAATTTTTTTTTTTAATTTTCTTTCCTTGGAAGTGCTAATTTCTTTTTTGTTTTTCAATTTTCAGGTATTCTCACCATGCAGGTTATTTTTGTTAACGGCAAAAGTACCGACAAGGGTACGTTATCGCTAATTATGAAATCGACAATTAATTACTTTGGATGAAAAAAAATGTCGACACAATTTTAGAAATTGCATTGAAAATAATCTGAGTTTCACTTTTTTAGATCGACGGCCATTTTCATTATTTAGAAATCACAGCTGTCGAGTCCAAAAGATGCAACCAATTATGTTTAACAGTAGGAGAAAGAGCGTACAATTTTATAACAACAGGAGCGGGAGCGGATACCACAGAAGTAGATGCCATGATCGAAGCTCTCCACACGGCTATACGCAATATATTTCCTACAGTACCGTTAAAGTAAAGTATTTTTTCCCATTATAAACACGTTGAAATGAACGAAAAAATATTAATCAAGATCAAAATAATGATTATGGAATATTAAAAATGATTGTTACAAGATTGTCATTTAATTTTCGTTACAGTTACATTATAAGAAAGATAGAAGTGATCCCGGCAAGTAGGCTGCAAAGTATCAGAGGCAGTGACCTGGCTCGAAGTACAGAGGCAACAAGACACACCGGTCCCTGTGGTGGATTCTCTACTCAATATGCCTGCATGTGCGATTTGCATGGCGTACCATACAGAGACGAAGTCGCTTGGGTACGATCAATCAGATAGTCCAAAATGTTTAAATGAGAATGATGTAATTTAAAATGAAAACTGTGAATTTAACTTGATTGATTTGAATTGTTTTTTACAGGATGTAGATACAATTTATCTGTCACACGATACCAGAGAACTCAATTTAAGAGATTTTGATCACCTTGATCAGAAGGATTTGGTGCCAATTATTTCGGCTCTCGAGTACAACACTTGGTTTACAAAGTTACGAGTCTCACATCTTAAACTAAGTCACGAACCCTTGGAAAGACTGCTTCATGTCATGCGTAGATCCCTATCCATTCAAGAATTGTATCTCGACAATCTTGGAGTGAAATGGTGAGCTGTTAATGAAAACCAAACGTCGGATCAGATCTTAATTGAATGAACCGATTTAATCTGACATTCCAATATTTATAGGGATTTTGCACACAAATTGTCGCTGGCTCTGATAGCAAATACAAATACCATCTTGCATACCTTAGACTTATCTCACAACATGATTGAAGACAAGGGTGAGTGCAAATTTAATTTAAAAAATATTAATACAAAGACGTTAGTTCACTCAGTTCAAATATTTATGATGAATATATTTTTTTAGGCGCGTCAAGTTTGTGTGGAATTATAGCCAAATTGATGCAAGGGGCAACGCATCTGAGTGGACCGATAGGGAAGCTACCTAAAGGTTTACAGAAATTGAATCTGTCGCATTGTGGACTCACTGGAAAGGGAATCAGTCAAATAGCTCACGCTCTCAGTCTAAACAGAAGCATGCCAACTAGTCTGCAATATTTAAACCTTTCAGAAAACAGTTTGAAAGATGACATCAATGTGAGCTCAAATGTGATATAATTGAAACCTTGAATTCAAATTGAAACATGATGGTCTAATTCAAAAAATTACATTGCAGAATTTGTGTAACTTCCTAGCTCAACCTAACAGTATAACTCATCTAGATCTGAGTGGGACAGACACAACTTTGGAATGCGTAAGATATTGATATTGTGCTCAAGCTTTATAAACAGTACCAACGCGAGCGTCTCATTAATAAATCAAATTTCTCTTTACAGTTGTTTGGTGCATTGTTACGGGGCTGCGCAACCAATCTAGTCTACTTGAATGTCGCTCGTAATTCATTCACGACCAAGAAGACCAAAGAGATACCTCCAAGTTTTAAGCAATTCTTCACGGCCACGTTGTCACTCAAGTATTTGAATATATCGTCTTGTAAACTGCCACTGGAAGCACTTAAGCATCTGCTATTGGGATTAGCTTGCAATGAGAGTACAGTTGGCCTCGAACTTGACATGAGTGGCAACAATCTTGGTTCGGCTGGTGCTCATGTTTTGGAATCCTGTATTCACGGGGTTAGGTGTATCTCATCCTTGGACATCTCAGAAAACAGTAAGAATCTCGAACAAAAAAAGAACCTATCAACCAACGATAAAATTATCATTCAAATTAATCGATGTGTTTGTTCGTTTATTTTATTTTGAAGTTGACTTTAAAATTGTTTGTTAGACATGGACAGCGATTTGGCACAGGTGATTACAGCAATTGGTAAAAACAAGTCGATCAAACAACTGTACATGGGTCGCAACACGGCAGGAATGAAAAGCAAACACATCGCGGCTGTGATGGACGCTTTGGTGCAAATGCTCCAAGAAGATGATTGTGTGCTGCAAGCGCTCCATCTGCCAGACTCAAGACTGAAAGGCGACCTGTACAACCTGATAAATGCTCTCGGCAGCAACACCTGTCTGCACACTCTCGACATAAGTGGCAATCAGATCGGCGACGCTGGTGCCCGGCTGCTGGCCAAGGCTCTGCAAATCAACAATCACCTGAGAACTATCATCTATGATAAAAACAACATCACCCTTCAAGGATACGCAGACATTGTTCACGCCTTGGAAAAGTAGGTCCCTCCAAAGTCTTAGCGAAAAGTTGTAAAATTTTGTACAAAATTTGTATCAATCATAGTTCTCAGTGTATATGTAAATAGGCTTGTACACACTTTTGGTACAACCCCTTTTTTCGATTGCTGTTATTCATCTGACGATTGTTTACTTGATGTTATTTGTGGTATGATGATTTTTTTTCAGGAATTACAGTGTGCGACACATGCCCTTTCCAATTTACGACCTTCAGCCTTGCATGAAAGCATCTACCGAAAAAACTGAGCAATTGGTAAAAAAGATACAAGATCTGTTGCAGAGAAACGTGACTCCATGTAAATACAGCCACGGTCAGGCGTTCAGACTGCAGCAAGGCTTTTTGTTGAGTTCGACGCAACAAATGGTCGACCGACTGGTCGTCCAGACACAAGATACAATTAAGGCACTAGCCACTGAAAATTCTGATTCCAGCAATGATATTAATTATGCAACTGGACTCATTAAGGATGCCGATAATTCGAAACAGGTACAAGTGTTGTTGTCGATCTTTAAACTTCATGTGCCAGTTTTCTTATTCTTCTTTCAAATTTAATCGCGTGATTTAATTACAAACGGAATGTGCATTCTTAATTAACGTCTTAATTAATCCTCTTGTTTTCTTATTTTGTTACATAAAGCTTTTACCACGACTGCACGAAATTTTGCAAAGGAGAGACGAAAATAATCCGGTGGAAATGAAGCTGCTTGATATGTCCCACGAGATTCATAAAGTGGTCACGAAGTACCTTTATGTGAGTTAATGATCCATCCGAAAACAGGTCACAATACTTTTACATTCTCGTATCAAACTTCTCTCGAACGGTCATCTTTTTTAGGATTCATTGGACGCTATGCTGAAATGTGCCAGTGAACAATGTCCGACCATTCTTTCTCAAACGGTGATTAGAAATGAAGATAGCGATCCAATAACAGTCGAGGAAGAGTTACGTAACTCTTGCAAAGAAAAAAATCAAATTAGTTCAGAATTCATTCAAAACACGATCACTGAACAGGCTGGTGCTGATATTGTCAATAGAGTCAAGTGAGTTAATAATATCAATATCAACTTTTTTGTTTCTTTAAATCAAATAAGAAAATAACATTTGATTGGAATTTGCTTTTAATTCTTGCAGCGAGCTAAATCTAGCGGTTGCTGCGCACGTCTCCGATCGGGTCACTGACGAGGTCATTGAATCTCTATCGAGAAGTTACAAGAATCTGGTAAATAAGTGTTCAGACGAAATACAATTCTGAATATTTCAGCATGAAATATTACGATTGGAAAGGTGTATAGACCGATGGACGAATTGATATTGAGTGATCGACTTCTTTTAGATTGGCGACTACGAATGTAGGACACGAAGCAGCACACCTGACGTTCTGAGACCGAGCGCAGGTTCGATGAATAGCGGGAGCGTAATTGGTATCGGCAGCGGCGGAATGTCCCTTTCGTTGACGGTCGGAAGAACGAGTATTGTTTCAGAAGAGGAGTGTCCTCCCGATGATTATATCATGAATTGTACGATTGATCAACATCCAGGAGAGCCGCAATCTCCGATGGTGTGTATCATGACTCTCAATTAAATTCGAACTTTAATTTAATTTAAAATAACAAAAATCTAACATGTATTTTAATAAGGTTTTTTTTTTCTTAATTGATTATAGGATTAGAATTAACAATGTTAACATTCTTTTTCACATTGCTCCATTAATTTCACTTACATTTTTTCACGCTTTACTCTTTAGAAACTGGATTACCTCAACCTTGTAAGTAATTCTAAATAATTACATCTAAGGTTAACATTTGATGTCTTGAGGCTTTAATAGTGATCGAATTTTAGTACACGTACATTATTAGTCAATGTACAAAGTAGTGCGCATTATGGTACAACTTTGATATTTTGTTTCTTCGTTATTTGATCTTTTTTTTTCTCAAAAATTTGTTTTCTATCAAACAGGCTACTCCGCACCTTTCGAACAAACGCAAAAGCTTACACGGCAGGAAATTACGTCCAAAATCTGTGGTGGATTCAGTCGAAGGTTTATCTGCAGATGACATCCCCGATTTGCTTCCTTCTCTACCAAAGAATCAAACAGAAGGTAAACAATTTTGTTCAAAGGAATATAAAATCATCTAAATTTGTAAAGGAGATAAAAAAATGTTGATTTTGTTGCAGGAATATCAGAAAATGAGCACTCATTGACAGAATCGTTGGATTCGGTATCCGAATTGCCACACACGGTTGGACAACAGCTACAGCATCTGGTGAAATCGAGACCACGTCGAGCGAAAACGCGCGCTCCCACCAGACCGATGTTACGGTCCGATCAACCGGCAGACACAGGACTCGCTCTGGGCGAAGGATTGGACGTATTCTTTCGTCCAACAACTCCAACCACACCTTTAATATCACCCACAAGTGACGATAGGTAACAAATCATTTCACCCGTGGATCCATTGATCATCAACTGTTGTTTACTGAACAGAAAAAAAAGAAAGAAAAAAATTGTAACATTTAATATACAAATTACCATTTTCATGTCATGTCACATCATGTTTCACTTACAGCTCATTGCATACTTTTCCAACCGACGGTAGTCCTAATCTCTCATTAACTAGTCACAAAAGCATCCCACCATCATCATCAGACGCTGACAAAAAGCATGGATGTAATTCACCAATCTTGAAAACGCTGCTCGAGCCAGCACCCCGGTCGCGTTCAAGTGATAATTTGGAAAAATGTTCCCCTCTTATTGGTCGAAGGTCGCAAGGTGACTCGCCGCTGACAGCGTCGCCGTTGGCCCGTCGCAACACCACCGAGTGTGCGTCGCGTAAAAACGAGACTCATTTGTCGCACGAGTCTTCGTTCGAGGAGAACAAGGACGCTGAAAAGAGAACGAAAAAGATCGACGACAAGTCGGCCGCTTCGTCGGTGAAACTCAGATCCACCGGGTTCGACTTGCGCAGCCCCACGAACGGCTCGAATTTTAAAAGTTCCTCGTCGGACCAGGCCAAGTCGCCAATCCTGAAATCGCTCATCAAAGGCAATTCCGAATCCAATCACATCAAAAATAAAACACAGCCCATGAACGCTCCCAAACCAAGACCTTGGAGCATGGCTACTGATCGCAAATCTGGTACATGTTTTTCAATTGTCATTATTCGTTAATTATAGTGTCATTATTTAAACTATTTGACCTTTAGCAACAACAATTTATAAGGTGTCGAAACGTCTAACCTTGCCAAAGTTTTTGACAAAAAAATTATCATTTTGTAATTGTTAGAACTGATGATTAAGAATATTTAAATTGTATTTGTAAAAAATTCTACGTGACCACTGAAGCTTAGTCAATTAGTTAGTTATTAAAAATTAACAATTCTATCTTGTAGTTGAAAAAATGAATGATTGCAAAACTATCGGAATCTGTTTTTGTACAATTAAATAATTCATTAGGATTCTTTTTGTTTGAATTTTGACAATCTTTATTGTTTTAATTTTAGGAGAATTTACGTTACTGAGCGATGGATCTAGTCCCAACACTTCTGCAGGGAACACGCCAGATTCTGGCGATGCCTTGGACGAGTCTACAGATAGCGGTGTCAGTGGACCAGCCTCGTTGCCCCCGACCCTGACAGCGAGCACTGCCACCACCTCCCTGAGCAATTCGGTCGCCGAGAAAAGATCGGTCAGGGAGCTGGCTGCAAGCCTGAATAAAAATAAAGTTAACAAAAAGGAAAACAGTGAGTGTGAAATTGTGCTAGAGATCACGCATGCTAATCAGTATGCTGCTGTAACGATCGCTTTCGTTCGTTAACTTTAATTGTATATTTTTTTTAATTTGTCTTAAACCTTTTATAATTGACATTTGTTTTCGTTCGAGAGTTATAATTTACATTCAATTACGATTAAATCATAACCATGCACGAACGTTTATTTTGCTACCGCTTTTTTGTATTATATTTTAGACTATATTGCACCTTCAGCATGGAGATCGGTATTACATCGTACTGTCGACCTGCAAAATACTAAGGTATAAGTTTATTTTGTTTTACGTTCACTAGTTTTTAATTTCGTTAACGACATTGATTAATTTTTTACCAATCTAATTTCAAGAGCTTTTTCACTGTTTTAATCATTGATTTAACTAGTTCAACAACGTACTAGATGTGAAATTGAAGATTTTATGTTAACTTGAATGTTAGTAGATTGAATATCAACAAGATAATATTCTCTTTCAGGCAACGGAAGCACCGAAGACGGCTGAAACGAATCTGATTAATGTAAAATTACGAAGAACCTCCTTCCTGCGCGATTCCAATTTCAATTATGACAACGACGTGGTTGACGTATGAAACAACACATCTCTTTTGGATTTAGAGCAAAAAAATGATGTTTGACTTGTTTTACAACTAAGCAAAATGATTATATCGTCAACTGAAAACGTTTGCGTGATATGGGCAAACAAATATATGCATTTCGTGATTTATGGCATGAGTACTTTCTAAAAGTTATTATACAAATGGTACTGTGTATTTTCAAACAATTGATCACTCGGTTGATTTTCAATTAGGAACGGATGAGTTGACCTGAAGTGGTGAAATGTTTGAAAAGTGATTGTGATTGAGCTTAATTTCGTATCAACGTAGTGAAAGTTTAAAGAAAAAAAGTGTTATGTTGCTAAAACTTTTATTGTGCGAAAGTTTGATGCTGTATATTTAATTTATTTATGTACATTTACGTTCGGAATCTGACGATAAGCAGCTGTTAGTTATATATTTAGCCGATCCTTTTGTAGGTAATCATGAAAGATGAAATTAATAGATATATTTAATCGCATTTATTGTGCAATGATGAAACGTGAAAGCTAGTAACGACACGATCAGTGTTTTTATCAAAACTGGTTAAACAATTAATTGCGCCTTCACTGATTCCAATTGGCTTGCCTTTAGATTAATTAAATTGCATAGATTTTTCGGGATTGTATGCAAATTATACACCAAGCAAAAAATCGTTTTGCAAAAAACTTTGTATATAAAAGCGTATTTTGTATATTTTTTTGTTCGTTGCTACCTTATTTTTCTAAGCGTTAAATTATTTATATGTAACAATAATTCTTCAGTTTCTGTCCAACATTTTTCGTCTAGTCTCCCTTTTTTCCATTCGATTATCTTGACATTTCATTTTGCATCCGTCAATTTATTTGGGTCGAACAAAAATTATGTTATAAAAACAAAAATGTTGCGAATCCACAATCACGGGCATTATTTTTGCAATGTGATTTCAAACGAAATACATATTTTGATATTTGTATGAATTTGGTGTCAGTTTGTTTTAGTAATAAATATTTGTAATTCAACGGTTATCTCGTCAAGCGTATGAAAGCATTTTAAGTGTAAGTTGTCAAATTATATAAGTTGTCAAATTATACTTATAAAATTGCACTTGTAATAGTGTTAAAATCGCTAACTTTTATAAAAACTTATATTGAAAGAATTGAAAAATTTTCATTACGATGTTCATTGTCGGTAATCGATTCACTGCCACTGATATTTCTTCTACTGAATAAGCATTTTTTTAACAAAATATATTTCATAACTGGGATTGATAATCATCGGATCAAACTGTATTTGATTACAGTTCTGAAAATTACGTCTCGAAATAATTGTGACGCGTAAGTTTAGTTTACAAAAGAAAAGTGAAAACCACATTTGTATATGATTTTATACAATATTATACATGAACAAAATTTTTGTGAAGCTATTTATTACTTTTGATACAACGTCATATAATTTTGTATTTGTATATTATATACCTTCGCCATATCTACCAGTTACTGAATCATTGCACTGTGAAATAGCGAGAATTGTTATAAGTGCCTGTTTTAATTCTTTTTCTAATTATAGTGATTTTCAGTTGACTGGTTGTTATAATTGATCCTTTCAATTTAATTTTACTGTTAGAACTTTTACTGCGAATTATCATGCGATAAAATGATTCATGTTTTGTTTAATGTTAGCACTACAGTTACGACGCTTTCACCAAAAAATATGAAATGAAACCAAAAGGATGGATCAATTGTAACGAACAGACCGTTTCATAATGTATTCACGAAACAACCGATCAAACTGATTGTACACTGACTTTTAAAGCAATCTTCAAAATGTCTGAACGTTTTTTAAATCATTTTCGAACTTGTATCCATAAAATAGGGAATAATTTATTGAAAAGAATATGGTCAATAGTTATATTTAAACAAATAAATTATTCAGTAGTCTTCCAAAAGCAGAACGCTGAACATTGCTGCTGAAGGATACTCGTGATAGCATAGGCCTATGCGTTGAATTGCTAGTATATATAGAACATCAAAAATTAACCCTTTCGATATCGAACGATATCTCTGTCACCGTAGAAAAACTTTCCTATATGATTAAAAAAGTTTTCTGTTCGTAAAATCATCATAATCGAATTATAAAATCTGAAAAAAAACAACAAATGTTTCGACATTGTTAACGAAAGGGTTAACCAGGCCTACGTGAATTAAACAACAAATAAAAATTCCAGTTTAAGAATTTCGAAATTGAATTCCGATTAGATTTCATGCATAGCCTAAGACAAACAATACCAACATTGTTTATATGAATACAAACAAAAAAAGTACATACGAGTAATTATATTGAAACTTATAAGACACGTTTACTCAATACATATAAAAAGTAAAAGTGTAAAATAAGGTTCACTTGTATCGACAAATTGGAAAAACGGTATCTAGTGCATCGCAGTTGCACAGAGTCCAAAAGTATTCGAGTCGTATTATAATGAATATATAAACTTCAAAAGTAACGATAATGTAAATTCAGCGCCGCCGAACTCAATTGGCAATCACATGTACATTCAATTGTGATCTGTAATATTCATAGGTCCTTTTATAGAGCATAATATAAATACTATATATATACACATACACGAAAAAAATGAAATAAAAATTATAAATAAAATGTTTTGCAAGGCGAAAAAAACGCCTTGCCGAACTAATTAATAACTTATTCAAGTTTGTCCGGTAACTTTGATCATTTTACGCATTTGCATTCTGAATATTTTACAACTGAAAGTATGCCTCTGTGGTAAAATCTTGCATCATTTAAAAAAAATGAAGTATTTTATATTCGAACGTAACTGTGAAATGCTGGTGAAATTGTTCTCTTTTTTTAAGTTATATTTATATAAATTGAATTGAATGTTGATGTGAGTATGCGTAGAATAAAACATTCCTGTATTTATATTTTCTCTTGGATTATTATGATATTATTAAGTAGACCCATGATATATAAATATATATTATACATATATACAACCATATAGATCTATATGAAACTATATGAAATGTATGTATAGAATAAAAATCTAAGTTTGATTTGGCGCTGGTCATTCACCACTTTTTGTTAATCAATATCTTGTGCTTGCATAGATCAAGGATCGCATGAATGAATGTTCAACAGGGTTGAGATATACGTATTCATTTATTCCTTGTTTCTCGCTTTTCGTCAATTATAATGATTCTTGAATATAAAATCATAATTTTGTTCTATACAAATTTATAAAAACTTAACCAGATATCTTTTTCAATACGCTGATTTTCGGGCAGTTAACCGACAATTTGAACTTGCGTACTTAGATATTAATAAGAGAGATGAATTAAAAAAAACTGTAACTTAAAGTCAGTCGTATAATCAAATAATCATTACACTCAGAATATACATCATAATCGCGACTGAAAAGAACGTTTAAACTGGCTTTTTCAGTAACACTTAATGTTTTTCAACAATTGAATCAAATAAAAAAGAAACTTTCTTAACTACGGAGGGTGAACAAGATTTCTGTGGATCATCACTAACAAAGTCAAGTTGCGAAACAATTCATCTGACAAATACGCGTTACACAGTAAGAACAAGACCTCGCGATCGATTTGGGCTATTTAATTACAATTGGAAATAAAAACAAAAGAAGAATATAAAAACAAAAACAGACTTATTAAAACTATAACAAAAAAAGTTCTGTATCACTGCCGTTATTTATATAGATTACTTTTATTATAATTATCATGTATAAGTATAAAGTAGAATAATTGAGGGGCATGCACAATAAAATGAACAGCGAACTATCGAATCACTGAACCAATCGTTTTCACCATAATGAAGGCGCGTGTTCCTTATCACTTATATAATTGGTTTTTTTTAAATATGGTTTCTTTATACGTCACTGTACGTGTTCTTTTAAATATATATAATATAATATATTATATATATACACATGATGAACTGTTAATTAATAGATACATTGCCTTAATCTGTTAATATTTCCGAGATGTTTTCATTTTCAAACGACAATTACATCAAGGTTCGCTCTTAGTTTTCAAGATGCAAACAAAGTTGATTCATAAATTAAAATATGTCTAAAAAAGAACGTATGTTTAGGGGATGGGACAATTAGATTGTAGAGTGAAACAGGCGACAGCTTATAGGCAGCCCCTAGCAGCATCCTCCACCTTGTGTATTTCCCTGACCACCAGTGCCTGATATTCCACCAGGACTAGTGGGAGAGTGCTGAGGGCCAATTTTAATTCCATTCGCCTGAAAACAAAACAATATTCAATCAGAAATTATTTTCAACAAAATCAATTAGCAATCTTGAAATTTTACTTTCGATTATGAAAGGCGATTTTTGTCTAGAATGTCATTTTGCAAAACTATTGCAAAATTCAACAATTTTATTGGTATCTTTTCATGTAAAAAAAGGTATTTCAAATGCAAATCCCATTTTTGAATCTAAACGTTCCATTTAATTTAACTGAAATGTTAAATCTTGTTTTTTTATACCTCGTTGTTGATGTCAAATACACCTTCTTGAATTTTTTCATAGATCTCCTTAGCTGTGTTGATGAAAGCTTCCTCAACGTTGGCCGCCGTTTTAGCACTCGTCTCCATGAACACAAGACCGTGCTCTCGTGCAAAAGCCTCGCCCTCCTCTCTTTTGACTTCCCTTCGCGAGTCCAAGTCGCTTTTGTTTCCGATCAACATGATCACCATGTTCGAGTTCGAGTGCTGTCTTGCATCTTCCAGCCACGTTGTCAAGTGGTTGAAAGTTTCCCGACGAGTTATGTCGTAGACCAACAATGCTCCAGCTGCACCACGATAGTACGAGCGTGTAATCGAACGGAAAGCTTCTTGGCCAGCCTGCAACATTCGTCCCATTAATTTTGCATCATCTTGTTTGTTACAACAAAAACAAAACACCCACAAAGAACAGAATAACAGAACGGAAAAATAATTTCAACTGGAAAAAAAAGTTTTCTCGCATAAGCTGAGTCAATTTCGGAACCACAGCTGCGTTACTAAGAACAGCTGTTGGCACTCGAACAATACATTTTATTTGATTCCAAGCCGTAATCCTGTATCGATTTAATTTTAGAAAACCAGCTTAAAGATTGTTGGATAATTGTAATGCAAAATTAACTAATGATATACGGAACTTTGAACCTCATAATTGTTCTTTTTATTTCTCAACGGTTTGAAAATAATTATTTCAATGAATAGTTTTAATTTCCATATTTGTAAGTACAAATTGATAGGTGAGATCATACCGTATCCCAGATTTGAAGTTTGATTTGCTTTCCATCGATGGTGATCATACGAGCTCCAAACTCAACGCCAATTGTCAGATCATGAACAGGCTGGAACCGCTTGTCGGTGAATTGCAACAGGAGGCATGATTTTCCTACTCCTGATCACCAAGAAAAATACAGACACAAAATCAATAATCTCATCATTCCTGTCAGATTAATCAAAACAGTCGATGCAATATTTTCATTAGCAAGCGAACCAAGTGACTTTGCTAAACGTAAATCAACCCGATGAATCACGTCAAAATAGGGGGTACAAACGATTCGATCCGCGACAATTGTTATCAGTTTGAAGTCGATAAATAAACGAAAAATACATCTCGGAGCTGAAGTGCGACACATATGATGCATGTAAATAATGGGAGGATGAAGAAAAAATGGTTGATTATTGATGAACAATGAACGCGAGTGTGTGAAAAAGAAACAAGACCGAATCGGCACGGGCGAGTGGTCGCTGAATCGTGTTGGCACGCGGCTGGAAAATTACGAGCTTGAAAATCGAAAACAATGGGAGAGCTGTCAAATAGATGGTTTCACATCGACGTGCGAATTTTGCTCGGACGTTGCAACACAATCTGCGTACCTGTGTCTCCTATGATTATGTACTTAAAGAGGTAAGCGTAGGACATTGTTCACCGACTAATAAAACTGTCAAAAAGTCTCAAAACAGAATTCTATAGAGCAATCGTGGTTCTACGTCTGCGTCTCCACTACTTTTTGTTATCGCTGTCGCTGTTTCTGCTTGATTATGACGTCATTTCATTGCGCCGTCAACACACAAACTTGCAACATTACCAGAATTCGCCACCAGAGGCGCCAGGCTCAAGTTCTAACAAATTTTTTTGTTGATAACTGAAAAACGCAGCTAAAAAATAACACCTTTCGTTTTTGTTTGTTTTTTTATTACTCTTTTCATTGTAAGAAATCAGTTTTTTATATTGGTACAAATTTTAAATTGACTTTTGTAGTGCAACGAGATGTTATTTTTGTTTTTGAATTTCCCGCGTTTTTCGAATTTGACAGTCGTCTGCTCCGTGATTTGTCGAGGGGGTGGAGGTGTGTTTTTTTAGGTTTTAGGTGTGTGTAGCATGGTCAAGTGTGATGGCACCGAGTCAACGTCAACGTCAATTAGTTAATTCAAAAAAAGATTTCAAGAAGACTAATCGAAAACGAACAGCCCCGTGAGTAACCAAGTTTGTTTCTTTTTGTCATTGTTTATTCATTGTGTTTTTGTTTTTGCAATTTTTTAAGAATCAATATCAGTCAACGCACCTGCGAATGTCACTTTCTTATATCATTTTGAAGAAGAAGTTAAAGAATAAGTTTAAAAAAGTAAGAATATTTTTAATTTTTAAAATCAGGGCAGGTGTAGATAAATATGTTAATGTTCATTTTGTTTTGCAGACAAGAGGAAACGACTGATAATGGCCTTGCTTACCCCGGAGGAGACACCGCATTCAAATTGTTGTTATCGGCTCGATTTTGTTCAGCAATCTGGTGTCATATAACGGATTGCGATGAAACCTTCAACTATTGGGAACCTGTATGTATTTTGATCACAGATTGATTAAAATGACAGTTTTGTTTATTGTTTATATTCACATTTGTTTCAATTTCAATTGTACAATTTTATCATTTTTGTATTTACTTTTAATTTCAGAGTCATTATTTGCTATACGGAAACGGTCAGCAAACATGGGAATACAGTCCAGAATTTGCCTTAAGGTCTTACACTTACCTTTTAATTCATGTGGTGCCTGCAAAAATTTACTGCTACATATTCGAGCCGAATCCAGTCTTGGTGTTTTACTTCATTCGATGTTTATTGTCAGTGGGGTGTGCTTCGGCAGAAGTGTATTTTTATAAGTAAGATTTTCAAATTCCCATTGTATTAAGGGGGATAAACAGGGTGACGGGCTGGAAAAAATAAAAAAAATTTTTTTTGCATTTTCGGGTAGAGAAATAAAAGTTATTTAAAATAAGGAAGTTACAACACTTTTCGTGTCGCGGTGCATGCCAGTCGCGCCGATCATGCACACTTTCAAAGCCGTTTTTCTGGAAACACTGTTTTTCTTACTGGCCGTGCGGCTACAGAGCACAATTTTTAACAGATCGACGTCAAATTTTGACATTACTTAGAAAATACCCGTCATTTCCGTTAAGCGTAGGGAAATAATTTTCGGTTCGATATTTTACGAAAAAATAAATGAATAAACACAACATTTTGGCTGTTTTTGTTCAAAGTGCCGCCATTTTGTTAAAAACGTTCGGATCAAAAATTCCCTACGCTTAACGGAAGGCATTAGCTTATACTTCACGTTAGTTTTTGAACCTTTTAATTTAGATCGCTTTCGCACTCCCTAGCCGCAAGGCCGTTTACCTTTCCGCGGCGTGCAGAGCTTAAATGAGCGCCATCTACAATTGGTTACAATTTGGAATTTTTTGATATAAAATATATTTTCAGAAACATGAATACATGTGGTTTTACCTATAAAAATTTCATGTATTTATCTTTTATATAATCTGTCAAAAAAAATCTTTAAAAAAGCATTGATTTTAGCGAAAATACCCTGTTTATCCCCCTTAATTGAAAATTAGAAAAATGTTACAATTGTTTTTGATTAAAAACGAATTTTCGGTTTCAGAAATATTTGTAGAGAGTTTGGAGTGCATGTTGGAAGATTGACATTAGCATTTTTGCTGTTGAGTTCCGGCATGTTTATTTCCAGTGCTGCATTTTTGCCTTCATCCTTTTCAATGTAAGATAACAAAAGAAATAAGAAATTCTAAATCTTATTTCTTAATTTATATATTAATGTGTTTCTTTTTTTCCCTAGGTATTTAAGCACAGCGGCAATAGCAGCTTGGTATTCAAGAAAGTACGAATTAGCCATTTTTGCAACTGCCATTTCTTCCTTACTTGGTTGGCCATTCGCTGCATTATTAGGGTATCTTAATAAGGATCAATTTAAGCAGCAAATTTGAGTAAATTTGACTAATGAGATTAAATTTGAACTTGATGATATTATTGCAGAGTACCTATTGCATTGGAAATGCTGCTCCGAAGACGAGAAATAATCCGTTTTATAAAATGGGTCATGATCTCAGCAGTGACACTGCTCGTTCCAATGGTTTGGATAGATTCCCTGTACTTTGGAAAATTAGTGATAGCGCCTTTGAATATCGTTTTATACAATGTTTTTACCAACCATGGACCAAATTTGTACGGAACCGAGCCATTCTCGTTTTACTTCATCAATGCATTTTTAAATTTTAATTTCATTTTTATCGCTGCTCTGATAACTCCTTTTACACTGGTAACTATAAATATATTCTTATTTTTGTAATAAAAGATTAGATGGAAATCAAAATAGTTACATGTTGTATTTTATTACAGTTGTTGGTCTGGGCGGTTGTGCCAGCAAAACCAAGAAATCAGCAGTGTCTGCCTTATTGGTATTCTCTGGCTCCACTTTATCTCTGGTTGTTGGTGTTTTCAATTCAACCCCACAAGGTGATTCTTAAAATACTGTAAAAAAAATTAAATTTATACCCAATTGACTGTTATTTATGAAGAATTGGATTTTACTTTTGTTTCAGGAAGAACGATTTTTGTTCCCAATATATCCGATGATTTGTCTCTGCGGAGCTATAACAGTCGATATGTTACAAAAATTGTACTTCTTTGTGAAAACTTACTTCTTCCCGCTTCCAAGTGTTTGTCATTATTTACAAAAAACTGGAAGCATTATGATTTGTGCGATTACAATTTGTGGATTATTGGGATTATCTAGATCGATTGCGTTATATAAAGGTACTTGACAAAAATAATTAAAAAAAAATGTTTGTGATTAAAAAAATGACTACATGCGAATGGATCTTTAAAGGCTATCATGCTCCAATGGAAATTATGATGGAAGTTAACAAACTGGGTCTTGAGGGCCAAATTCCAAAAGACGTAAACATCAACTTCTGTGTTGGGAAGGAATGGTATAGATTTCCAAGCAGCTTCTTCTTTCCTTCAAACAAGTTCGTACATTTTTCATTTATTAATTTTTTTATGACTCATACAAATGAAACATTGTTTAATTGTTTTATTAATTTTTTCTCAGCTGGAGATTGCAATATTTGCAATCAGAATTCAGGGGTCAGTTGCCCCAGGCCTATTCAGAAGATGAAAATGCCACAAGTATTATTCAGCCACATTTTAATGATGAAAATCGGGAGGAGCCTTCAAGATATGTAATTATTTTTCAAGTTTTTATTATATATAATAATTTGACATCACTGAATCATAATCTTTTAAGTAAATGTAATTACTTTGGTCTTGAACTTTATTGCATAGAAAACTTTCAGTTCTCTGAACCAAAAAGTTTTACCTTTTTTTGAAAAATGTTAACAGTTTTATTGGCAGATTTAAGATATATATATCGAATATAGGAAATTTAAAAAATTGTTTAAAATTAATTTCAATTTTTTCAGTTTCCCCTAGACAAATGTCATTTCGTCTTGGACTTGAACGTCCACATGGAAACAGTTCTGGAGCCCAATTATTCCCATATGACAGATCTCTTCACTGTCATAAAAACTTCCAAATTCTTGGACTCTTCTCGGTAAGTATTTTTTTTTAATTCACTCCAATCAAAAATCCAACCCAATTTCTAACTCAATATTTCTGTTTCAGCTCACACCCATTATTCAGAGCCTTCTACGTACCGTACATATCAACTCAGCACTGTAAATATGAATTGTACAATCTTTTGAAAAGCAATAAGTTCAAATTAACAACTTTGAACCGAGTCAAAAGTACAAAAACCATCTAAAGCGAGGTAAACGTTTCTAGATCATGGAATATTTTTACATTTTGGTACAGATGCGATGTGCTCTTTGATCTCATGTGTTTGTAACTTCAGATTATGATTATGAGTGGAAAACAAATTTTCAAACGGAGGGGGAAAAAAATTCCTTTTCAAGTCCATACTTTTTGTGATATTTCTTTACATTTTAAATAAAAAAAATGATTACAAAAATTATTATCAAATTCATTGACTTCCCCAAAAACTGAAAATCATCGAACTGTTGATTCTAAAAACAGAGGGTAAGAAAGAAAAGTTCGTACAAATTTCGATAACAAATTTTTTATGCTTTTTCAAATTTGTTTACCTTTGATCGGTAAATTTAAAAGTGCCTGTAGATGGTACTGAGGATTCCTGTGGGATGAATCTCATCCCTCAAAGGATCTCAAGTGGGGGGGACAGAACAGTTTGAAGTGCGCTGAAATAGTAGTAGTTGAGTGGGAGTGCGAGTGCGAAACATTGAACAAAGGTTGGTTGCGTTAAACAACCGGCGGGCATTCACAATTCAAACATGGCAGCGGCTACAAGTGTCGTCGTGCTTGACCGGGGCAACAATACTACCTGCACAATCAATTTACACGGTGTGTTTATCGCAATTATAAAACCATTCTAAACGCGGGGGAACGTCCATCTTAACAATTTATTAGTGACCGAGAAATTCGGCGGGAAAAACTTCGTTGACCGGCGTCTGCTTTTTAGCCCGCCTTCACATTCTTGTTTTTTTCGCTTATTTTTTGTCTCTCTCTCTTTCTCTTGCCGGAGTAATTGCATTTTCGATGAAGAAATAGTACGTCGTGTTAGTTTGCAAGCATCGTCGTTCGGTGTGTAAAAAAAAGTTGACGAAAAAAAAACTGAGGTTATGATAACAGTCACGTTGTGCGAAGTTCACCAAGTTTAAAAGTTTCGCTCCGAAATTGAACGAGTCGATAACAGGATGGAAAATTGTCATCTGCGGAACTGTAAACAAGTGGTTACTGTAAACTATTGGATAACGTGTTATACAATTTGGACGTTTTTCTGTATCTTGTTTCTTTTTTGTTTTTTTTGACACATTGCTATTTACATTTAAACCCAGTCGGTTTATTTATTTTGCTTTTTTTGTTTTGTAAACAAATGCTTGTCACCGAAGAATCGGGTGACGAAATTGTTGACGAAAATAAAAAAAAAGTGCAGCATAAGTGCGTGACGTTTGACCGTGCCATAAATTATCCGATCAAAGTAACTTTGCAATCACGTAACAATTTTTCACCTGCGGTAGTAAACAATCGTTACACTTGTATTATTCTCATTCATTTCCAACGTTTAAAATACCTTCCATCATTTCACGTCAAATGTTGCGTAACAAAAACTTCACTTTCTTTTGAAAAATCAAAAATTATGCAACAACCAGACTGATCTCAAGTTTGAAAACAAAAAATTGTAATCGTAAAAATCATTTTCAGGGGCAACTGTTGTATCTTGGCGGGTAAATAATCAGGAACAGTTATTTGTAAGGTAAGTTTTCTAAAAAAAAAAGTTTTATCTTTCAATTTTTATTGCCCCTTTTTAATTGTCGTTTTATTGCTTGGAACAATTTTTATTGTTGTTCAATTGAGAGCGAACTTTATTATGAAATGTCAGAGTGACTTTTTGAGTAATTTTTTTGTGTTCTCAGTGAAAAGGAGAAAAAATAAAATAGGCGGGAAAAAAACCAAAACATTTATCAATCTAAAACTATTACAGCTTGTCCTTGTGATTGCACTTTCATCGTCGCGCGATATCAGGTGAATGATTTAGTGAATGGATAAAATAATTAGTGATTAAAATAGCCGATGAATGAGTTTTGAAAGTGTCCGTTTGCGGATTTAAAATTAGCACAGATCAAAAAGTCTGCTCGCTGATAAATTTTATAATAAAGCGATCACGTTAACATTAATCTACATAGTGATCGTATAAATCTTGTTCCAAAGCTGTTGTATCGTTTATGGTATACAGTACAAAAGAAAATAATTCTGCGATGCGTCCATACAGTAGAATTCAGATGAATGGGAATGCTGTAGAATGCCAGTAAAAACCGCAGGCTTCGGGATCATTAGTCTACAGCAGAGCCTTTAATGGTGGCAACATTATACCGGGTGAACAATCGAAAGTCATATTTGATACACTTATACAAACCAAAACCAGCCGATCGCTCTCTGCTCCAACTTCTTTTTACGATTCGCCATTAATTATACTTTATGTGCTTTTCATTATTTATCAATCAGCCAAGTAAAATCTTATTCTTGCAATCATCTCACAATCAAAACGTTTTAGTTATGTTTTTTGTTTTTGTCTTTCAATTGTTCGTAAATCATTCAGTTGTGATTCCTGTTACTTTGTGTTGTATAAAAATTGGTAGCTTTGAATTTCAAAAATTATTGTCTTTGTTTGTTACCAATTTTGGTTTCTCGTTGGTTGATAGTTTGATTTTTGTTCGGTCGTTAGATTGGCAAATAAGTTGGAAAACTGGTAGAATAATGCCAAACAGAAAGAAAACCTGATGATTGTATAATTATTTTTGGGTATCGAATTTTAACTAAGGAAATAATATCCTGATTGGTTCCAAAAGATCCAGGACCATTCCGAATATCGTATTACCCGGACCAGCAGTTCTACCAACGCAATGTAGCTTTAAAGCGATCGATAGAGGAGTGTTTGAAGTTTTTTTTGCCTCTTGTACGAAACTGTTTGATACAAACCGCGTAAAACTAGCAAGCAATTGAAACCGATCTGATCGTACAGAATTGATTCTGTTCATTATACGATTCATCTCTTATTTTTTTTTGTTTTCGTATAAACAAACAGTTTTGAATTGTAACCAACTGCAGTTCAAGATTTTTCCTTCGGTTCAAAAGTTCCACGCTTCGTTTTGGGCATTTAAAAAAAAGTCAGTTTTTTCAACATCGTCTTTTTTTTTATGTCCACAATTTTTTATTTCGCAAAATTGAAACAGCTTATTTTGGTACCAATTTGATATCGTGCAAATTTATTGGAGTGAAAAATTTTGTTTGAAAATTGTTTGCAATATCAAAAAACAAAAAAATTTTCGGAAAATTTGTTTAATCATTTTCGATGTCCAGTTTTGGATGAGAAAAACAAAGTTGTTTTTTAACAAAGTTGAAAATTTTTTGTTTTGCAGTAGGTGGAGATTTTTGAATCGTCATTAAACGTTGTATAAATAAATATCCGGGAGGTTCATTTATCAGGTTGTAACACGAAATTATGAAGAAATTACTGAACTTACCAGTGTGTCCAATCTGGTATAAATAGGTTTTGTTCTTGCTTGCCTTGGTTAAACAAAGTTTCACGAAGGTGCAGGAGAAACGGGAAAGCAGAGGAGGGGTTGCTGAAGGGATGGATGGAGAGGGTTGAACCCTGCTTGAGTTGGGCATACACAAAAACCCAGAGCTTCGGCCGCGCTCGAAGCATCTTCCACGTAACGGGTGTACCAAAATTCAACGAGATTTATACTCGGTCTGCAGGGCTCCTGAACGATGAATCAAAAACTTTCATACTAACTTCCACATTGATTAAATTGATTACTTAAATAAACAAATTATAAATCCTCGCAATTGAACATTTAAAAACACATCAATACAAACTATCAGTACCAAGATGACTCTATTTGAAATTCGTTTAATTGCCCAGTCAATCAAACCGGGCAAAATAATTGAAAATGTTTTGTAATCGTCAATTTATTTGAACCCCAACTAGATGCAGCAACTGAAAAAACGAAAGGTTGAATTTCGTTTTTGTAACTAAATGAACGATGTTGAATTTGATTTTGATTGTTAAAAATTTTGTTCGTTCACTTTTAATGTTGGATAATTTTGTAAGAAAAGTCGATGCGAAATATTTGAGACAACGGATGTAACCGTATCAGGATTGAGTGGTGCAACAGCTACTGTAGGCTACAGCTAGAGCGACGAAGGTTGGAAACTGTGATATCTGCAAAAAGCACACCAGACAGCGGCAAACGTTTTTGCTGTGCGTCAGCCGCGTTCCTACCACCGCTCGCACTACCACACTTCGCTCCACATCGCTCTTGTGTTCCGTTCGCATTGGGATCATACAAACGCACGCTATTACCACTGTCTCCATCATGTTATACTCTTCATCCCAAAAATTCGACGCTTTTTATTGTTACATTATTCATTCGCAAACTATATCGCTTTCTTCTAATTTCGTCCCATCTTTCTCCTTCATTCTTCTACGAGTTGATCCTTTTTTTATGAATAGCCGAGCAAATGTTCGGCAGAGGCGCCAACGTCAAGAATGCACAGAAAAGAAGATGAAATTGCTCCGAAACATTTCATCTCATGAACAATTTCAATTCTGCGTTCAACAAATTGGCAGACGAGTTCAACAAAATAGAGATGAATGAAAAAAAAATGTTTTTGTCTGAGAAAACGATATTATAACGATTTCGTATATGGAGTTCGAGTTTATAACTTTGGCACAATGAAATCGAAATAAATCAAAGAGTAGATTGAACAATTATCTTCTGTTAACATATTTTTATGAGGGTAATAAAAAGTTACCTTTCCATAACAGAACCTACGAGACGTAAAAATCGAATTATAAAAATTATCTTTTATGTAAGAAGACTTTCATCCTTGGGGAGAATTAAAAACTAAAATTTTGTGATTGAACATTTTCTGAAATAGAGTTTTTAATAAATTACCAATTAAAAGTCAATCTGAGCAGCTAATCAAGTCATTTTGTGTCTTCGAATATAGGAAATTTTGCACTAATTAACTTGGTTACAACGCTGTCGCGTCTAAGTACTGATGATTGCAATTTGATTAAAACCAAAGTGATAAATCAAATTATGTGTCAGGTACCATAGACTTGGATAAATGTTGTAACGTTACAATACAATTTTACGATCAGTATTAACGTTTCGGAATAATAAAAACAAAAAATTACTCGAATAATGTATCAGTGATATTACTTTATCAGTGTGTTTAAAAATTTGTTGTATTTAAAAATATCAAACTCTGACCGATGTAAAACGATGTATGATCGATTTTGTGGGTGTAATGAAAAATCCGTGTTTGTTGCAGCAAACAAGCTGTTTTCGATGGAAAAAAGGCTATCAGAGGTGGAATTCCGTTTGTCTTTCGTAAGTGAGAATATAAGATTTATTTCGATTCAAGGGAGAACGTAAGCTTGAAAAATGACAAAAATTATACTTCCATTGATAGATGAATTATAAACGCAAAATTAATAATTATTTTATAATATCAATTATGAAAATTCAAAAAAAAAAAACTTTTTAGCGCAGTTTAACTTTTATTATTAATATAAATGAGATATTTAAAAAATATTGATGTTTTTGTATTCTGTAACTTGTTTAAAATATAGACTGAAAAACGATATTTGCTTTAAAAATTGATATTCTCAACAATCAACATTCAAATTTAGTTATTAATTTACATTCTCCCTTAATGAGATTCCATTTCGACTGAGAATTTTGATTGATTTGGTCTAATAAATTTGATTACAGCACAATTCGGAACATGGACGTTCGGCCCTGGACACGGGTTTGCTCGGATCATGCGTTGGAATGTTGAAAAATCACCGGAGCGCCTGCCGAGTGGCGATGTCGAGGCGATTTTTTCAATAATGGACAACGAATTTACTCGCTCAATGTGGAATTATCAATTTAGACTCACGTACAGGCTAATTCTGCGAGAGAAGGAGCTTCACTTTAATATCGGAATCTACAATCCTAGCAAAGATCATACGTTTAGTTTTAATCTTCTATTACACACGTACTTCAAGGTCCCTGATGTAAGAAGATGTCAAATCACGGGTCTTCATGGATGCACGTTCCTCGATAAGGTATCCCACCTATATCATCGTTTTTTTTTCTCTCTCTCCAAATCTATGTAGATTTTCCGATTAAATCACTTAATTAATTGATTAACGATGCCTCTTTAGATTACTTATCGCAAAACAAATAATTATTATTGATCATTACCAAACTTGACGTTCCTTATTTACAAATAAAAAAATTATCCTTGCAGACTAGAGATAACCAGATATTTCAAGAAGGTCGAGATGTAGTTACAGTTTGCGAGTGGACAGACAGGATTTATCAAAACACACAGCCGGAACATATTATAACAAACGTAGTGTCGGGTCGAAAGATGAGAGTTCAAAAGTACAACTTTCCTGACACCGTCGTGTGGAATCCTTGGCAAGAGAAAGCGCGAGATATACCGGATTTCGGTGACGATGAGTATCCTAATATGATTTGCGTTGAGAGTGGACACGTTAGCACACCGGTGATATTGTTGCCGGGCACTGCCTTTGAGGCTAGCCAAATTTTACAGGTACGAATTATCATAATTGTCAATTATACAAGTATCCGACTCTGTTTGACGAGGAGATTATAATTTTATGCGACGTTTAATTGGTGCAGGTAATGTGAGTAGAGGGTGGACCAGCATCGCAACTAGCAACCAGTGGCGGAACCAATTCATTCGTGTCCAATCCAACATCTGGAACTGCCGTCTGGCCGTCCGAGGCTGGGTGGCTGTACATGTCATCAACACCTCAAAGTCCATCGTCGCATACCTCGCATCTTTCTACGCATTGCATCGCACAAACGTGTACCATTTGCTCATTAAATTTTAGTTGAGCCACCGTAAACAGTTACTTAACATTATTAAGTATGGTGCACAAAAGGTGGATGATTTATAAACTCATTCAATTTATATAGCAAACGACTAAAAAAAAAACACAAAAAATACAAAAAATGTAACTTGCAATAACTCTTCTTGTACATTTAGGACAAAGGAACAAAGGGAAAAATATAGTTTGCTGTTATAGCATGGGATGTGATGATGTAACAGCAAATGTGCTGCACTTGGTGTTAGCAATAGATACTGAAAAAAAAAAAAAAAAACGCACAAATATAAGTGTCATATTTGCTACCAGTGCCAAATTATCAGTATGCTATAGCAGCATCTATTTATACACAATTTTGGACATAATTGTATTGTGTAATGAAATTTGAGCTCGACGATATTAATTATTAATTATTTAAAAAATGGCTCGGATGAAATGATATAACGGTATAATCAAAACTGAACCATATTTTTGTTTATTCCATTTTCATGAGTGAAATTGAAACAAATAATGAAAAACAAATAAAATTACATCGAATAATTGATTTTTCAAAATGTTTTATGATCACCCAATAATACATTCCATGCGAATTGCATTTAAGCATTGTAATTGTGACTGTTTTTACTGTAAAATTATAACGATGATTCAATATTTTGAAAAATCAATTACCAAATGGCTCTTTTTTAATTTCGAACAAACGAAAACAAAAAACGTAACAAAAAGAAAAACAAATTTCGTTGCACAATAACATTCTCGGCAGCAATTAATTGCCATTTGACAAAAACTTAGGTTTAAGCTATTGATTTTAACCCATCATGATCTCGTTGGAATAATTTGCATTTTTTTTTTCTTATGCTTATTAATGTTGAAATATATCAGATTTTAATGAGTAAACCTAAAAAATCAATACAACAAATACATAGGTTGAACCTTTTAGCAATGTAAGATAACAGTTGATGTTTTCAATCAATTTTCGTTATACTTTGACTAAGTTCCTTACGGGGCGAATCAAAATGTTTCATTATGTTTGTTAAAATTATTATTTGTAGGCAAACAAACTGTCAAGTAAGACAAGTTGACGAGAGCAACTACCAGCAAATCAAATATCGTTAACAATTTATTAGTACTCTTTATTGTTTCTGTTGCACAAATGATGCGTTTAATAGATTTATATATATTTGTAACTGATCTTACTTTCAGACACTTGAGGCTACACCAGAAATGAAATTCCACACTGTGAGAGTTCTTTATTCATTTTGTATTTGTTTCAAATGAAATAATTGTTGAATAAAAAATCATACTTAAGATCATGGCGGGTTGAATAACAAATATATTGACCGTCTTCTCGAAATGAGATAACTAGAGTAGGAACTATTCAAATTAGAGTAATTATTATTAGACTGTACTACAAAAACTGTAGACGTGTTGTATAATTTTATTCTTTGGCAATATTTGAATATGTTACATTAGAAATCAACGAATTGTAAATGTGATCAAAAACATTACAGAAATGTACTGTTTGATATACAATTATGAAATAAATTTAGTTCACTTTGTTAAAACTATACATCTTTCTCTCATTTATTCAAAACAGAATCATATTTCCACCTTTAATATAGCCTATATGTAAATATATCTTATTCTTGAATACAAAAGTCTTACTAACAGAGATATTGTTTTTTTATTTGTGTTATATATGTTTTTTTATTTTACAATATAATTTTATGCGATAATTCATCGGGTACATCATAATAAAACATGGTCATTTTTATGAAAAAATTAATCTTCTCGAAGCACTGATAAGCCTTTTTTGAGCATTTCCGCATGAGCCTGAAAAATTGAGATTAACATTAACATCAAACCCATTAAAATACAAAATTGAATTCGATAAATATTTATATATAAATATATATAATACTTACCTTTGCATGCTTTATTTCTAATTCTGTAAGTTCGATTAAGTTCTTTTTAAATGCAGCGATTCTTCTTGTTTTAAAGTCCGTTAATTCTGAAATACAAATTCATATAAGTATATGGTAATTGAAATTTCATATTGTTTGAATAAAAAAATGGTTTGCTCACCTTCTTTTCCTTTTTCCGACATCTGCTCAAATTTTTCACAAGCAACTACTTGCATATCTTCAGCCTGGAAAATGTTTCAGATACGTAAGAATTAGTTCAAAACTTGAAATTTCGTTTAAAATGTAATGTTTTAATTTTAGACATTCAAATAGGTCATTTATTGGAAAATATGTTTAGTTTCAGAGCAATCGTAGAGGTAAAAAGAAACAGCCAATGTTTGAAAACATCGCATGCATTATAAAACTTTTATCATACCATGCAAAGATAAGATCATGCATTTTTTCTGAAATGACTTATTAGGAGCAATAACTAAGCGTAACTTCTTCATTTGTTTATGAATCTTTATTATTGAAATTCTCATTAGTATTATTTACTCATGCACAAATGTTACGCTTCAGAGGAGAAACATTAAAAATTATCAGACAAAGACAATGAAACACACCTCGGCTACTTCCATCGCCTCAAGGAGCAAGAAAAATTTAATCAATTGTTAGTCAGAGTAGTACACAAGTAACTTTTCTTAAAACATTTCACTTATACTCTATTCGTCTCAATTAACCAATTTACTTCAACCGACTTTAATTGAATCAAAGAAACTGTTTTTAACTATTTATGGTTGGACTGAAAGACGTGTTTGTCACAAAATGATTTCAGTAATACAGAGAATTACTTACAGCATGTACGTCTTTATTTTTGGCTCTGGCTTTTTCCAAATTACGATTGGCAGTTTCGTAGGCATGTAATGCTTTTAGTCTCCGGATTAAAAGTGCTTTAGCAGCAGCAGTGTCTCGCATGTAATACCTCAGGGTATCCGACAATTTTAAATCCTCATCTGACGCTACACGGCCTTCTATTTTCTGCAATTTTGAATTCATTATAATAAAAATCCGATGAACAATGAAAATCAATAATGCATAAAATATAAATATTCATCATCAGATAAACTTACTCGAAGTTTTTCAAAAACTTCTGCAATTTTTGCTAAAAATCGTTCTAATTTTCCAGTGTCAGTTGTTGCCAGCTGGAGAAGATTGGTAGAAATTTTTATGTACGAATCAGCGACGTCTTTGTGCTTTGCTGTCTGTCTGTCGGCGCGGTTCGTCGCTTCCTTGAGATTGGCGTGATATGTCTGCAAAAATGTCATCTCCTGGTCAAAAAAGTCATTAACATCTTTGACTGTTGCAGACAAAAGGTATTCGTCCGTTGTTTTCGACAGAGATTTGACAAGGCCTCCGAACATCTCCATCTTATTTTTCCCACGAACGCACAAATCTTTGTCATACTCCAAAAATACTTTCAAGTTCTCGTCCTTACGGAATATTGGATGATTGGCTAAGCGTGTAAGAAACATCTCGTGCATTGCAACAGTTTTTTTGAAAGTTGCTAGATATTCGCTGTAAAATTCACCAAATAAAATGAAATTACAAACAACATTTTTTTTACCAATCAATAGCAAGCAATTTCATTAACAAACATTCTAAAAGTATTTTACTGTTTCAAAAATGTTTTACAATTTTTCAATTCAATTTTTTTCAACATTTAACAATCGATAGATTTAATTTGAAGAAATGTAGAGATTTGATTTTTTTAAATCGAGTTTTTTTCAAGCCACTAAATTGGTATTTAAAAAAAACATTTCATATGAATAAAATCGAATCCTTACGCTTCTAACTCCTGTTTCATTTTATTAAATTCTTCCTTGGTCATACTTCCTTCGCCCTCGCCCAGCTTTTGTAATTTTTCTCTGGAAGCGTCAAAGTCTGGTCTGGGCGGACAAGGTGGTATCTAAAAGATAAGTACACTATCATCTAGTATTCAAATGTAACAAGTGATTACAATACATATAATCAATTAAAACTCGACCTTCAATTATCCTTCTAAATTATCCATACTTACAATGTAACCAGCATATTTCTCGTTTTCCTCAAACCGATCATGTAACCACACGAAATCTTCGTGCTCCCGCATGACGAAGAATTCTGGCTTCTCATATTCTGGCAAGGTTGTTTTTGTATGTACAGTGAATTTGACCTTTTCCTTTTCACTCAGAGCATCCGAAATGTCCACTTGTAACACTTTTTCATTTGAATTGTCTAGTAAATCTGATGATTGATCAGTCTGGAAAGGAAATCAAAATTGACAGATGAAATTGAAACGTACATAAAACAAGTTCTCCGTTCAACAAATCTAACAAAACTTTGAACAAATAAGGAAAACTGTTTATTGTAAACAATATGTTGTTTTGTATTAATTCAACGGATCAAAGATTTATAATAAATTGTAATGAATAAATTGTTGTTCACCTTTTTAGCAGGCACATTGCTGCTCAAAATGTCATTGTTGTCAACTCTCTCATCCTGCAACATTATTGTTGTTGTTTGAAAATAACAACCTCAATGGTGAAATGTGGTAAAAATTGTGTTGAAACGTCTGATGGATTCGATGAGGTGTTATTAAATAGATTGGGTCCTATTTGTACACTGATTCTATTATGAATGACCGGCTATATTACAGATAACAGGTTCCACCTACCATTATGGCGTCTAAAGTATCCCCACTTTTGTCGACTTTGCGTCCGTTAACGTCACAAACGATAGAAAGCAACAATACAAATCGCACAACAACAAGTGGACAGTGTCAAGAAATGTGTAAAGATATAAAAATAATAACAATAAAGCGACAGTCACTCTCAACTTAGGCGATTAATTTGACATGTGGACGTTTGAACACATCTTGTTTTTACTAATTTCGAAGGTCACGTTCAGATGAAAATGTCAAACAATCGATACAACTTGACCGAAATTCTTTTTTAATAATTTTTTTTAGGTTTTAATTTGTTGACTGTTATTGATTTGATTTTTTCTTTTGGGTTGATTTTTGGGATTGTTTATTTGTTTGTCAACAGTTTCGGAGCAACAAAAATACACTAGAAATATCCCTAGGTTGCAGTTGCAGCACTGCAATATCGCTGAATGTTCTAGAATATCCTAGTCGCACTGGAACACACACTGAATATTGAAACGAGATAGTTTCATATTACACTTCAATCCACAAGGATCAGTGCTGTCAAAAAAAGCCTGCTTATTCAAATAATTTGTTCAGTTTTCGTTATTTTTATGCGCTTCAAATAATTTTGTTGCTTTTGACAATGGATTGGGACGATAGAATAAAACTTCGACAGTTCAGTAAGTATTTTTTAAATTTATTATTTGAAATCATATAACTTACGTTCTGTTCAGCAGTGTTTATAATCAAGTTATATTTTTAGTTCGTCTTGAATGTTCGCATATTTCTATAAACGTTTTATTTATTTCTTTTATCTCTCTTAATTAATACAAAAAATGAAAAAATAATAAATAAATAAATACATTTTGATAAATTTTATGGCAAATTTCATTTCTGCATGACCAGTATCAATTTGGCCTTCAATTAATATTTTGACACTGTTTAATTCGATGAAATTTGAACGAAAATTTGAATTTTCAGAGCACGAATGGGTTTGGGAAGGAAACGAATCAAACAACGTTCAATTGTCGAACAAAAATTCAATTGTTACCTTTCATCCCAGAAATAGCGAAGGCACTGCAATCGTCCGGGGAAACCAGCCATTGTTAAAGGGGAGGCATTATTACTGGGAAGTTAAATTGGAGACAAAACCCTATGGAACTGATACTGTAAGTGAAAAAATAATAATAAAGTTTTTTAGAGAAGTGATTAAATATACTGAAGCATCATTTTTTTGTTTTTAGATGATTGGGGTTGGAACGAGAAAAGTTGATTTGAGAGGTGCAGAAAGAGAATATTGCTCACTTTTAGGCTTGGATAAAGAATCATGGGGTTTGTCATATTCTGGAGTATTACATCATAACGGAGAATGGAAAAACTATGCTCCAGTTTTGGTTAAAGGATCAGTTGTTGGTGTTCACTTAGATACCTGGAAAGGAACTCTCCAGTATTTCGTAGATAATCAACCATTAGGTAATCATCAATGAATTCTAGTTTGAATTTTAGTTTCTAGCATTCTAAGAAAGATTTTATAAGCAGGCAGTTAAAAATCTATTGAAACTATTAATTTTTATTAATATTCAAAAACTATAGCTGAAATTTTGTGCTTGGTACAGATACATCCCTGATTTTTGTCACAAATAATTGTTTTCAAAGATTAGTTGTTTAAAAAATAACAAATTTATTTTGTATTTGTTTGTTCAAATGAATTGTTGAAAAAACTACTAGAACAAATAATAAGCTTTTTATGAAGGTAATATTTCTCTAATCGTTTGAAGAAAACAAAATTGTTGAAATCAAAAATTAGCTGTTAGCAAAGAAGAAACAAGCTGAGTGTATATGTGAAGCTTATAAACTTAAATATTTTTTCATTTATGCCACAGATAGATTAAAAAAAGCAATGTCTACTTTTGTCATTTAAGAAAATGATGATACTGAAGCATTGCTATTCGATGAAATAGTATATATAGTAACTAAATAATTTAAATCATTCCTATAAAAACATGACAAATTGTTGAAATCTAATATTTAATATAATTTTTTAATCAAAAACTAGTTTTTTAAATACAATTTGTGTTGCTCACGTTACTAATGATTAGAGACGCCTATGAAAGAAAATTTATAAATTATTTGAATAGTATTCACGATTAACCAATCTGAAAAAGTTTCAACATCATATCAAGTTTTGTAAATTAATCATAAATAAATCTTGGATTCCAGTTTTTAAAAAACAAACGATACTCCTGACGTTTAGAAGAGTATGTTTGTGTAGTAATTATAATTTGAAAAAATACATACTAAATGAACAAACATATTTTGAGATTATAATATTATGTACTTATTTTTTATTAGAATGAATTTTTTTTTTTTTTTTTGAGAGATAAAGATCAATGAACTAGAGTTTACTTCTAATTGCTTCTGATTTACCCTGATTTAATCTCTGGCATTTGCGATGTGAAGTAAATTAAAATTATGAATATTTTCCAATTATAAGGTATTAATGCTGGTACTTCATTTCATTGGTAGCCGATAATATGATAATTATTTACGTCTTTGAATCTTCTCGTCTTTAAATAATATGATACTGCAAATTGCAGTAATTTGTTATTCATTTAACACATAAATTAAATACACGACGTATGCATGTTTGCTTGAATATTAAAATTATGATAATTTCAGTTCAATTAGATTTAATTGTATTAAATTGGCTGTGACAAACGTCAAAATTATTACAGTTGTGTTTTTTAGCAGTTTGACGAAAACAAGTGAATTGAAATAAATTTAAGTGCAGCGTCATCGAAAACAATTTTGCAACACGAAAAAATATATGAAATTTAAAAATGAACATATGAATTTAGAATCTTAGTTCAAATATTTGTATTCGTGCAACTAAAATTGTTCTGTTATATTTCAGGAGTTGCATTCACTGGATTGAGAGATGTAGAGCTGTTCCCCATGGCATGTTCCACAGCAGCTGTCAGCAAGCTAAAAATCTTACGGTGCATCTCTGAGCCTGTTTCATTGCAAATGGAATGTCTGAGTGCACTAAACTCGAATCAAAGACTTTATCTGGACTCTACTTTCCCATTCTTACAATATTTGAGCAGGAGCATTTTCGCTGACATACTGAGAAATAAGTCTGGTAAGTCAACAAGTTCAGATTTAGATAGTTTCATTATTCTACTCGGCTACTGGAATTTTTATTATCACTATAAAATAAAACAAATGATTAATAAATTGCATTTGTTTTTCAGATGATTGTGATGATTGTGACGAATTTCCTCACCGAATCATGAATGAGAAAGAAGTATTGTTCATGTAAATCTACTGTTACTTTGAATCATTTTTCAAAATGAGAATTGGTACAGTTTATATGCCGTTTAGTACAAATCCAATCGACTTTTGTTGATTTTTCATTGTAATCATGAGAATTATGAGAATTTTTCTTAGAATTTTACCTTCTAAATTGAAAAATCTTCTCTTAATAAATTTTGTTAACCGAGGTAATGGTGACATATGGGGTAAATGTAAAACCTTGAAAATTTTTAAGGAATTATGTGATATTTTGCACGTTTTATTGTGCCAGCGAGAGCATTAATTAATAATAACAATATCGATCGAAATCATATCGAATTTGTGAAATCCAAAAAAGTTATTCAAAGTGACAATTACCTCGAATTGTTGCTCTTATCCCGGTTGGTCTCAATTGAATTGTAATTAATTTATTGTAAATGAAACAAAATTTCAAATGTCTTGCAAAATGTATTTAGTTTTTAAGTGAACGTGTATTGTAAATTTCATATTCATTGTAATAAATTTTTTATTGAAAATTATTTGTAGTGTTTTTATTTGATTCATTCGTTACATAATAATCTTACAGAATACCCAAAGATATAATTATTATTATCATAGAATAAAAAAAAAATTCATTAGAAAATGAAACGATAATTATTAATTTATATTTGTAAAAACAACAGTTCACATGAAGATTAATTTATTAAAGGAGGATCTTTGCAAGTGAAAAAGTTTTTCTTTCAATAATCTTATCTTTTTCAACGAAATCGTAAACCTTCTAACGTTTCATATACCTTTTGGATACAAAATGTTTCTTGTATGAAAATAGAGTTTGAAATGATGCTGTATGACGTAACGACGAAGAGATTGCAATCAATGAAAAATCTGTTGACAAACTTTTATTCCGAGTCTCTTCTGCTGAAATCACCGTGCGGTGCATTTTGCAATGAACTCTGCACTTTCACGAAATTCTTCGGCAGCGTATGCGATCCGCTTAGGAAGACTGAACCGCGAAATGTTATCTCATCTCAATCCACGTGCTGTGATACTCGTGTAATAATTTATGCACTCGCACAAACCCAGGGAACATTCCTTACACAAAACACGTTACAATGGTAAATTAAGTGTCACGTACGAGTTGTTTCTCCATAAAGCGAACCATCGATTATGCTAATGTTTTGCAAGGATGAAAAAAATGTTTACAATAGTTGTTGTTGGCACGTATTTTATGTAATGCAATTCACAAAAGCGTGACGTGTGTAAAATCCGGGGATTCACGTCTCTCCTTTTTTTTTTCTACCTTCGCGCGTTTGGTATAAAACACTTTTTATGGTCTGGGAAAAGAGTAAAATCCAGGAATGTTGATTATTCATTCAGACTGAATAAATAAGACCGTTGCACTATAATCCTTGATTCATTAGACGCTGCTTAAATGATCTATTTTGCAAGATCAATCGGACGGTGAGCTTATAAGTAGAAAAACAAAGAAAAAGAAAAACGAGGAAAAAAAAACTAATCAGACTCATTCAAATTTGTCTCGTATTCCGATCAGTCGGTGATAATTTGTTAACGAACTATGACAAGTAAAATTGTACATCTTGTTTGAAAGATAATATAACGACGGATTTCCATCTTTCGGCGATGCAAATTTATTCTGTATGCTTTATTACCTTGTACGTCTCTTTTTGCGGAAGGCAATATTTATAGATTCGACAAATTGTATGCACAAGCGAGCAAAGTTTATTTCTGGTGTGAAGTACATTGTTTTTAAATTCAGCTCTCTAAGGCGAGCGAAAGGAGGAAAAGTTTTACGAAAAATCAAAAGAATGCCAAAAGTGTTGTCTGTTTTTGGTTTTTAATGAAAAATGCGAAATCAAACGTTTCTTTGTGAAGAAACGGGCGGGGAAAAAAGAGAGCTCCGAGAGTTATTTTGTGCACAAGATCAATCGGGAGATTCTGGTGCTTTTGTATAACCCGTTTATTTTCGTCGGAATTTCGTCAATATTATTCTCAAAGTTCTAAAAAAAAGAGAGTTTGCAATCGGCATAAACAGGCCGTAATTCAGCGGTTTTTCATTAACATACAGGAAAATGTTGAGACGTTCGCCAAAACGTTAATTATACTTGTTACGATTGTCTTAGTCAATGAAATACATTAATTAATTAGTTATCACCGTTTATTAATAATTCACAGAATAGAGAAGTCGGCTTGATAATATTCAGATTCAAAATGACTTTTTTTTTTCATTTGAATTCCAAAAATGTAATGGAGTTTGGAGAAGTGATAAATCTTGGACAAAAAAAATTGTCAACTTTTAAAATTTTACTTCTTTTGCAAAAATCGTTTAATATTTTTTTTGAAGCCTACAATTTTGATATCTGTAAAACTATTAACATTTTCAATAAATTTAGTTTTAACTAGTCAGATTGTTTTTCTTGGAAAACATTGTTGTATAATTTTTTTTAATAAAAAATTTTTGATATTTGTAAAAATGGAGTTTGTAATGAGTCCCAGCATGTACCAAAGTTCATGATCAAGATCTGTATGTAAAATTTTTTGTCTCCTGTTTTGCAGATCGTCAGCTAATTGTCGAAGAATGACGTTAACCGATTACCGTCGGTGTCAGACATTGCGTCGTAGACTCTGTTGATTTCTTTGTAATTTTTTTCCGCCCGTGCGTTAAAAATTGGTGAGATGATACTTTTGCGTCAAGCGGAAGAATCATCTGCTGACCCTTCCACTGAGCAGACGTGACACCTTAACGTCCGATCTTTTTTCCCCGCAACCGGTTTCTGAACCTAGGCTACTAACGGACGAAGGTGCACTTTTTTTATTTGAAACTGCGTATAAACCAAGAGAGTTTTCACACGGAACGATTAAGTTTCTTATGACTCTTTTATTTTGTAATAACCGATTGTTCTTTTTGTGACAGACTTTTATTTATTGAACTAAAAAAATTGTTTTCTTGCACATCACATTTGATTAATTGATCGTAATTGAATCGAATTTACAGCATTATTGTTTAGACGTTTATCTTGCTGGGTCATTCGCGATGATCGATTATGTATCACATTTTTTTTCGATAGGATCTCTGTCTGTTCCTGATGACTTCTTCCTATTTGTCGATTTGGATTTCACGACTTAAAAATTCATCTGATAAGATAAAAAAAATTTCAAATCAATTTCATTTCAAATTAATCAAAGTATTTTTACTTGATTTATTTTGCGCGATCAATCATTTTTGTGTAAAGTAATTTTTTGAAGCTGAAAAAGGGTGGAAAATAATTTTATTTTTAGACGCGCGTTTTGCAAGAGATAACAAAAACTGCTTCAAACAGTGCATAAAAATAAACGAATTTGCATTGAAACCCAAAAAATTACAACTGGCATGACTAAACATAGTAAAACTTATTCAATTTTTATTTTAAACAAAAAACAAATTTAAAAAATGACATTTAACAGATATCTATATACAATATTTAAATAATATATCATCTTTTTTACTCGAACAGTTTTAAATTTCCATTCATTTAGTACCAAAAATTTTCTATTGATAAGAAAAATTACAAAAATTATGCTATTTTCAAATCAACTTTTTTACTCGTTACAAACATTTAATCAACGAATTAATTGTTTTCTTCTTACATTGTATAATACAACGTTAAAAAATCGATTACTTACTTAATTACACACATTCCACTGTAATTTCATCTCGGACGAGTAATAGCATTGGCACTATAAGAAAGATGTAATTGCACGAATGAAAAAAAGATGGTCAGTCGGTTATTTTACAACGGAGTGAATTAGTTCTATATACGCACTTTTGAAACAGATTTTGCACTGCAAGATGTTTTTTATCGTTCAAGAAGAAATAATGAAATTGTTGCTTTACATAATTTTGTTGACAAAAAAAAAGATTAAACACTTGTTTCTAATACGCAAAGAGGATACTGGGAAAATTGGAATCTGAGAGTTTCAGCTTTTTTCTAGCAGAAAAATGTAAGTTGATTGTATATAGTTTACGCGTTGTGCAACGTCTCAGAGATATTACAATTTGATCTTTGATGTTCATTAGACGATTTTTCCCCATTATTTTTGCGTTGAAAAATTGATTGAATGGATGTATAATTTTTTTGTCGACAATCTACGATAAGAGATTTAATTAGCTCGAACAATATGTAGTCATCGTCTTTCGGGTCATTTGCAAAATTCACGTCGTCGGGGGGAAAAAGTCGGAAACGATTTTAAAAGCGATATTTTGCATGGACGTCAAGCGGTTATGCAATATCTGATGTTCTAGAAATATTCTCCTTACTTGAAATTCGGAATTCGTATTCTGAACCCAAATTGCATACCTCCTGCTAATTCATCATTCACAATCATTCAAAATTAACGATATTTCAAAATACATCGAAACGTTCTAGAATTTTTCAAAGACGTTCAATTTGTTCCGTCTGCAGGAAGATCTAATAATAGGAAATATTGTTCTCGACATTTCTACGTCCATAAAATTTAATTGTTTCAAATTTTGTGATAAGAAATAAACAGACCACTTTTGTTTTTATTTTCTCGAGTAAATCTACTGTTGTTAGAAAGAGAAAGACGATAGATCTTAGATAATTGCAAAGTTCAAATTTTATCCGACAACTTCATTAACGAAATTAATTATTTCGCTTAATAATTTTAATTAATTTTCATTCGAACTGAGTATCAACTGTTGGAATAAATTCAAACCACTCATTTTGATATCTCTTGTGAGACTTTTTTTCACGAGCATCCATAAAGTTTTGACGAACAATTGACAAACGTCAAAAAGTCAAGATAAAAGTTGAGAGTCCGTAAAAATATGTACATATATAAAACTTGATATCTCCAGACTGTAAATATTTCTCGGATGCCATGCGAAGAAAAAGGAATATGTATAAAAATGCAACCGCGTAAATAGCAGAGATAATACAAAGTTAATCTATTTTTGCGATTGCGAGGAAAAAGTTGTCCACTGCAGAGTTATTACAAAATTTGAGATCAATGTGGGATCATCTCTAGGAGGACATTTTCTATGTATAAATGTTAATGAGGACTAATAATAGTCAACATTGATCTATTAATCATATCACGCGCCAATTCTTCGCAGTTTGACTTTTGCCACGTGTTGGAATATTTTTTCAATTGCTTTTCTCTCATTATAATTTTTCATTCCAATCAGTCTTAAGATGTCGTCGTCTTTAATATTTATGTGCATTGTTGTGTCTATAATCTTCAGCCGTGTCTCAAATTCATTTTTCACAATGCATTTTTTCAGTATAAAGTTCTCATCTTCCAGTGAAGAAAATGAACAATTGTCATTTTGATTGAATTGCAATTTCAGCGTAAAACTTTTCTGAATAAAACGTTAAATACAATTTTTAAAACCAATTTTATTAATTTTAAACGATTGTTAAAATTTTACATGAAAAATTGAAATATTTATAAACAAAAATAAATGTCTCATAGAAATTTAAACGTTTGTGAATATATTTTCAATATTCAATGGTTTAAAAAATTCGCATTGCAAAAAATGTGACATTCTCAGTTAAAATTGTGATTTTCATTTCTTTACAACAAATAAAAAAAAAAAAAATGCCAAAAATAGTTTCACGCTTTGATTAATTGAATTTCTAGATAAAAAAAAGGAGTTTTGTTGGTTAAAAAAATCTGCACGAGGTTAAATCCACGATATCAAGATGAATGGGAAGTAAAGCACAGGTTGACCTTGTTTAATAAATCACGTAGGTCATTCACTAACTAATCTCCTGTTTGATTCTCTATACTGCCATAATCGTTTATTCATTTCTATCCGTTCGAGAGCGTAATTACACTTTTACGTGTCGGGGCAAAAAATAATTAACTTTTTTTTTCTAAACACATTCATCAATTTTTTGTACAAAAATACTTGAAATAAAAAAAAATTTAAACAAAAAACTAATTGAGAGAATGTCAAAAAGTTCAAGTTTAATTTTGTTAGCGCGCGCGAAATAATATGGAATATTTTTACTCTTTGTTTTATTGTGTTTTTTTATTTCAATTCACAAAATTCATTTTGTTGGTTTCATTGCAATCATCCAATAGAGATTGTATTGTTTCGTTATACCGTTGGGGATATATCGTCGGATTTAATGGCGTTTATAATTAACTGACAGCGACGGTCGTTATCAAACTGCAACTGAGAAAAAATCGCGCGCTATATTTCGGATTATGTTTCACTCAGCAGAAACTGTTACTATTTATAAATTCGTTTTCGCGTTTGTTTAACCGATACAACTTACCCCTTTGACAATTTCGCGAGGACTAAAGCAAAGTCGCGTTTCGCGTTGCAAGAAACCCGTTCCAAAAAATGTCAACGATGTTTTGAGACACAGATCGCTATAATGTTATTTTTAACTAATTAATTAATCGGATTATAACTATCGATAGACTGAAGTCTGACTTCAATTGTTGACACGATAAAAAGTACAATTTTTCTAGCCTCTCAACAAATGGGTCAGTTGGAAGGTTAAATCTCTCATCTTATTATGTGGTATCTATTTATCCGTCTATTTTTTCAACTGTTTTGTAACTATTAAGATATTGTGTCACAGCAAATTGTTTAATCCCGTATAAAGTGAAATTTTAAATAATGTTGCGTGTGCAATTTTATCTTGAAATATGTCTTTATTAAGTTCAATCATTTCATCGTCTAGAAAATGCAGACATAATAATTCAACTAAAAGTGAAAAACTAGAATCATTATGAACAAACAGGATGATAATTTCTCAGACATCAAATATGAATTATATATGCCCATATAAATATTTTTATCAATGTATAATATATTTCTGTGTCAACATATAAATGATTATTTTACAAACAATATATGATACATACACTCAGAGAAAAATTTATTTCAACATAATAAATTTTAGTTCGATCAAGTTAACCTTTGTTGAAATTTTTTAAAATGAATTTTAATTTGAATAAAATTTAAACGGTTCAACAAGTTTTTTTTCTTTGAGTGTAAATGGGAAAAGTGAATAGAAAATTTATAAATAATAAAAAAAAAACATTATTTAACCTATATATATATTTATGTATCCGGATATATATAAATACAACTGTGTGTTTTACGGAAAAGAAATAAATTTTATGAAAATGAATACAATTTTAGAAATCCATTTTTAACTGATATTTTGGTCCGATTACTTTCATAGTCATTTCCTGCTTGACGACAAATTTATATTCCGCAAGGTTTGTCAACGTAAAAATGTATCTGCGCTTTTTTGCGCACATTTTTTTTAACTCAGATACGATATCATATATATACTTTTCTTACATGCACACATCGGAGCCCCCGGAAAGCATCCGATTGCACTGTAAGAAAACAAACAATTAATCAACGTACGATTATTTCAATAAGATGTCAAAAAATGAAACAATTTCACGCGCGAGCGTCAGAGATTTGACGTCAATAACTTTTACTAAGCATGAAGAACTATCGCGTGTAAACAATTGCAATTACAATCGCGGTTGTCGCTTTTTTTTCGTACCATTGGAAACAATTATAGATTGCCATTGGACTTTATTTGTCATATGAGTCTGCTACTTTGATCATAACACCAATTATCTCTCGCAAGTCCGTGAATTTATTTTCGTGCTTTGTCGCGAAATGAGATTTTGCACAAATCGAAAACAAAATAATAAATGGAAAAATCGTTCGACTAACTGAAAAATTTGATTTTTTTTTCACTTTGTTTCGGTATAAAAAATAACGGACATTCTGAAAAGTCATTGCATATTAATTTCAATCACTAAATCACAACTTTTGATTTGACTTTATCATCGGGTGACTAAATTAAAAATAAATGGATGAATTGAACTTGCGTAACCTTTTTTTCTTAAAAAATCCTGAATATCACTGACAGACGCTCCAGTGCAAGCGATCGGATAGTGCAAGTTCATTACTGAGATGAAATATTTTCACAAAAATGTTCAAGTGGTCAGATTATGTCACTGATAACTTCGCTTTTTGTGTTGATTCGATGAAAAATTGCACAAGTTCGTTATTTAATTAGAATAATCAGTGGACTCATCCGGCAAAAAGCACGGAGAAAAATTGGGCGGATTTATAAATGCGGGGATTTCTCGAAATAAAAAAACCCTGATATGAATGATTGAATTATTCAAATTGCCATTGACTAAAATGTTAATATTCGCTAACCGAGTGTTAAATTCCAATTGCCCGAGCCGTTTTGTTCCGGAAGGGTCATCCGTACGCCTAAATTAGTTAACCAAATGAACGATCTTGATTACACAAAAAAAATGATGTAATTAATTTAAATGATTGTCAGGATTTACTTGCTATCTTACATCAGCAAATATTTGCACTCATTCACGAACGCCTAATTTTAAATAATCAAATGTTCAACATTCCGTTTTCTTACTTTCCTTTTTTTTCAATTTAAATGTCAGCATTTTTAACCCCCCTACAAAGCTAATAACATTGAATTGAGAGTAAACAGAAGTTTGTTTATTTGCATAAGTTTTTTCGGTCTTCGAGAACCGAAATTCCATTTTGTTCTCGAGCTGGCGTACGTGAGGAAAGAGGTGTACAAAAAAAATTTTCGCGAAAACAAAAAATAAGTCGAATACAATACCGATAAGTGGGACTTTTTTTGATCGCCGACAGATGGGCCATTCTCACAGAACGATATACTTATGTTAAACGCGCGATAAAAATAGGATCAAAGAAAGGTTTATAGTAAACAACGTTTTTGAGCGGCAAAAAAATTATTTACCGTGGTGTTTCGTAATTCGCAGTTTTTGGCCAATTCCGATGCTGATTCCGACTCCGTCACCTGACGGAGGTAAACAAAACGCCTATGACGGTATCAACGACGCTACCGTGACGTTCGCAATTATTATTTAACAACCGCAAATGACGTACTAAGTCAGCCAACAATATTCTTTTGTTTCTCAACTGTTTTTACTCCGTTTAGTTCGAAAAAAAACGTGTTAATGCAATCGACGCGACAGCTGCAAACAAAACGTTTCTTCATAATCCGCAAGTGTCGATTCTTTTTTTAACCTCTTACCGTATGTTTACCCGTTTAATTAATACCATTTACATAGAGGCTATTAATATTAAATTCACCCGCTAAGACGATAACGGCTAATTTGTCCTCAAAAGCGAGTCAAGGTCAAAGGGTCAACAGGGGTACATTTTGTATCCTCCCTGCAAAAAAACTGAAACTTATCCATTATACCAAAGAATTTAAAGAATTTAGTGTTGGAAAAAAAATTGTTGTATGACCCTTCGACCTTGGCGAGTTTTTATAAACAAACCGGCCCCTAAAGACGATTCTCCTCTGACGTAAATTCCCATGACCATCTTTGTCTAATTTTTTATCTTCTTGTTCAAGAGGTTGGTCAACCCGAGCGGCTGCCCCGAATGCCAATAAATTAAGAATATTGGCTGGAGAATTGATTCCTCGAATGTCACACTGTCGAGCGTCGTGTATCGGCGACGCCGAGATCACGTGTTTCGGATCTATATAATCCTTGTCGGAAGCGCTCGCTGGTCATTCAAGACGAGACAGTCGTTGCGTCAACAAGCCACGATACAAAGCTTCAAACTGCCAAGTTCAGTAAACCTGACAGTTTTTCTCAAGTGTTAACGTGCAAGTGAACCAAGTGACAATGTACACCAACCCGTTCAACCGAAAACACAGCACCATCCGCCAGGTGTTGGACCGCATCCTGGTGCCGCACAAGAGGTACCAGCACCAGTCCATCAGGAGGTCCGAAAGTGTCTCCAGTTCTGGCAGCGGTAGCTCCAAGGGCAGCCAGGGCTCCATCAACCACCACAGAGGCATCCTGCAGTGGGGCCACAAATGAACTGTTCACGTCCAAACTTTGCGGATCCTAATCTCCGGGTTTCTTTGATGATGAGTATCAAGGTTATCCCATCATGACCTCTAACGTCAACGGAGGTCAGAGGCACCCTGTCTGGTGTCCTGAAGAATCTCAGGTCTTCAGAAAGCTGCTCTGCAAAATTCCAAGTTGATTGTGGAAGGGCCGTTTCAACGTCCAAGAAGATGGAACATTTTGGGCGACCTGTTGATGCCGCCTTTGACGACACCAAGTACGTCACCGATGGCGAGACTTTTTTTTGTCCCACCCGCTGGGAATGCTGTTTGTGACGACCAAAATTTCGGTGGCAAAAAACCATCGCCGTCATCTATACATTCATGCGACTCTTATTTATACCATTTGTTCTGTGCGCCACATGGGATCATCTGGAAATCAAAGTTTACACGATTTTGAAACGAACCAAATGAATGTAATGTCGCTAGTCATTGGAGCAGTATTATTTTCATCGTTGTATTTATTGATTTATTTATTGTAATCGTTGATTATGATTCTCTTCGACGTGAATGATGATTTTTGTCAAATAAAATGAACATTTGAAAAAAAAAATTGTCTTTGAATTTGTTTAAACCTTGCCCTTGACCCATAGCTGGTAGAAAATTTGAATAAGTATTTCATTCAGAAAAAAAAGTTTAAATGAAAAAGTTTGTTTTTTGTTAGATTATGAATTTTTGGTTTTAATTAAATAGAAATTTCAAGTTTAGTTTTTGATTGGGTAGTTTGAGTTTGTAGAAAAGAGGACACTGCGAGGAACTTTTTTCTGATAATAATAATAATGAGTTCATATAATAATAGTCCAATTTATTTTCCGAGGTGTCTTGTAGATAAGGAAATTGAGTCAAGATACAACAACATCAATAATCTAGTAGCCATTGTCCGACTACAGATGAATTTAATTTATGCCTCCATAGACAGACATATGAGTTTGCTCTCGTTATCAGCGGAATTCAAAACGACTGCACTGATGTGGGATATTAAAAGAGTCGAAAGTTTAATAGTGCCATTGATGAGAAATGCGTGCTTTATCATCTGCGACAAAAATATTTCTATCCATAATTCTAAATGTTGTGAAATTTGCATCACATCATTTTCATTGACATTTCTTGAACTGATTACAAACTTTTACATTTATTTTCGAACATAACAAGAAATGTTTTTCATTGAAAAATAGCTTTTCTTTTTAAAATTATAATTTGCATTTTTTGTAATGTAAGTTTAAAAATAAACTTGAATTTTTATCTCTATAAAAATTATGTAAATAATAAATACATTTGTATTTATTTTGTTTGTGTTGAAAAAATTTGACTGATTAATGAACAGAAGAAAAATATTTGCATATATAAACTACAACTTCCGCCACCTACAGGAATTTTGTGAATTTTCTCGCGAATACAAATTGCAAATCGCAACGATATGGATGTCAATATTACCGATCATTTGTTCATGACTCGGAATCAGTTTTTAATATTTATAAAGTTATTAGAAAAATATTTATAAGGATATACTATAAATTATAAAAAGCTTCATTTTATAGTCTG
>JAAMPD010000523.1:0-47835 GCA_025266255.1 Trissolcus basalis | reverse complement strand
TGTATAAGAGACAGTATTATGGTTGAAAATTGGTTTTGTTTATTTATTCAAGTATGTCATCATGGTACACTTGATATTGTATGCTTTTTACGAAATTGATAAATCAGTTATGATTTTTTTTGTTACTCAACTTGATGCACAATATATACTGGAAATAAAAATGAAAAATTTAATCCTCTTTGGTTTTTTTCGAGGATCTACAGAAATTAATTCAAAAAGTTTTTATTCTAATTGATGAATGATCATATAGACAAGCTATCAATGGAAGCACTCGGTTTCGAATTTTTTATTCAACTGAAAATCCAACGGAAATTGAAGAAAAAAAAAACTGTAGTAAATGACAAGGCGCCGATCGAATTACATCATTCACATGTCCATTTTTTATTTTACCTCGACAAATTCATTGCCTAAAAGTCATTTCACTAAGTAGTATCTTTCACATTTTCTTATCCACATGCTGAATCTTGACAATCATTCGCCGTTCATTTCATTTTCTATCCCAATAATTCAATTCAATTTTTGTTATCCATTGTTTATTTTAAGAAAACAATGAGCTACAAAATTATTTGTTGGGTAAAAAAGAATAAGAGCTTCAACCGTTTCGTTTTATTGATTCAAATAAAATTATTGAATTGATTTTCTATCGCCTCACCAACGACTCAGCCAGATGAAATGTTTTTAATTTATTGTTTCTCTCTTTTGTTTGTTTATTATTCACGATTAATAACTCGGAATTCTTGAATGGCGTTCAAATCAATCTTTCACTTGTTTGTAAATTATAAATTGTACACGAAAATTGTTTGTGAATCATTTGGTATATGAAATAAAAAAATATAGCCAACACAGTTGATTATAAATGTTTGATAAAAAATTGAGGATTTTGTTGTAGAAAAAAGTTAGTCGAGTGGGCGTGGGTGGAGGGGGCCAAGTATTACAAGGTGTTCAGCCAGTTGAAGAATCCGGCAGTCAATGGTGGAGACAACAACATACTTCTTATCATCATCATCACCAACCCCACCACCATCATCACCATCATCATCAAGGCAATTATTATACTTCTCAATCGCACATCCACAACAATCCTGTCAGTACCATGAAGCAGTCTTACATGCAGGTTCGTTTGTTTATAATTGATTTTTATTCTTTTTTTTATCAATTTTAATTTATTTTTTATTCAAACAATTTTAACTGAAAGAAACTAAATTTTCAAATTTCCATCAATTTAATCTTTCCAGCAACAAATTCCAGATTCAAATTTCCAGTTTGAATTCAAAATTTACAATTAGACAATTTTCCCGTCCTAAAATTACTAGGTAATACGAATTTGAATCGAAAACAGTTTTAATGAAAATGAACATTCAAATTGTGCTATTCGGCAATAATACATTGAAACATACACAGATAGGTTAAATTGTATATGAGATGTCTAATTGTTTGTTATTGTTTTGTTTCTAGCTCACGTGGGGATTTCATGACGATGAGGCCCAAATTAACAAAAAACTGCCACGAGAATTGATACTCAGGTAGTACGACTTTTTATGAAAATTCATGCAAAATTTTATACGTGCAACAAAAAATTAGGGGACGCCTCAAAACTTTTGGAATTTTTTCTAAAATAATGAAATTAAAATGTTTGAAACATTCGAAGTCAACAATTTGGAATAAACGAAAATTGTATTACGCTAACCGGATAATTTGAAATAAGTTTGACCACTTCATCTACGTGACAACAATTCGTCGGTATAAATTAAATTTTGTTTAATATAAGGTAAACTTTACAGTTGGTAACTATTTATACATACTACTGACTTTCTGTTATTAAAAATCTAGAAAATCAAAGTGATATTTTGATTCTTCTGAAGTTTATTAATCTGAAACATTTTCTTAATATTCTTAATATAATAATAATTGAAATGATTCATTGTAAAATTTCTAAAATGAATTATTAAAAAATATGTGGTCACTAATTTGTAGGTACATTTAAGGAAAGTTAAGGAGTCAATAATTGGGTCATTTACCTTAAAAGTAAAATTTGGTTAATTTGGAATTTGGATAATCGAACTACGAGAAACGTCGCATTTCCTGTTTTTTAATGAGTTTTTAAAAATGCACAATAGACGACCAGTTTAGAGTTGCTAATTTTGGCCATTCGCGGTTATTTTTCTAGCGCTGCAATTATTGTTGTCGGGCTGGCAAATACTTTTTTATTAAATTTTTAACATTGAAACAGTGCATAGTACATTTTTGTACTGGTATCAGGACCCTGCAAAAATATAGATAGAGTGAAAAATATTCAAAAAATTGAGCGATTTTCAATAAATTATTTTTAATCGTATTTGAGTGAAACTGGATAAAAATGATCAGCGGGGTAAAATCAAGCAGATCAAATTATCAAACAAATGAAAGCATATAAAATTGTTTTTAATAATTCTATGTTGCAATTAATATCTAAAGAACCTATTGTGTTACAAGAAGTTACAAGAAAAATGTTACGGAAAGTTTTAATTTGCTTTCATAAGCTGTTCATTTTTACCCCGTTTTAACCTGAAATCAATTTTAATCAATTTTAATAAACTTTTTAACAATCATTTCAAAATGATTAACCGAATCTATCCTCAAAGTTGTTGTTTTATTAGATAAATGCAGACTTATTTGCTTATAAGTAAGTCAATTTATATGTATTTTTTTATGTTAAGCAATAATTGGCTCTAATTCCATCCAAAAATCAGAGAAAATAAAATATTGAAACGAAGGAACATTTTGTTTAGAAAAAAGATTATTTTGTATTGCAATATATAGGGTCAACTGGGGTGAGACTCGAGGTAAAATGTGGCACCTTATATTTTATGCTAATGAATAAAATTTTCTTCGATTCTGATTGTATACATAAGTTTATTGATCAATTATGATTCTTCTGAATGATTTGAAATATAAAAATAAATAAATAAATAATAAATAAATAAGAATTGATTGAAATTCAATTAAAATATCAAATACTAATAATTTTGTCTGAAAAAAGTTGATTTATCGCTTAATTGTTTGAATAATTTCTAACGAATATTTTTTTAGACTTATAAATCGTCTATAAGCTAAATTTTTAGTTTATGTAGGGGGTGATGAGTTAACATTAATAATTTATTAAATTTCAATTATTTCTTTTTATTTGGTTAATTGCTTTCAGATAAAAACCTATTACAATGTTAACAAATTATCATTTTTTTAACTGTAACTATTTTGTGAGTTGTGGCTCGTCTTTTATATCCACTCCGGCACTTGCCTTAACGTCTAGGAAACCACAAAAATCGGGGGATTGAACCCCCGACCTTCTGAAAGTGAACATGGCAGCCGTAGCCATTTAGCCAACACGCTCGGTAAATTTCAATTATCAACGCATATATTTACGAACTAATTTATTAATTTGATTTTCAATTTTGTTTGATAATATTAAATTTAAGTAAAAAGGTCTTTCCGTCGTTTCTGTGTTAAAAATGAATAAGTTAAAAAAATGGAAAAATAATAGAGTGCCCTCTAATTGTTGCGCCGATTGTAGTTACCATGTGAAATATTAAAAGAAAACCTGTTGTTGCAGAATTTTTTCATATTTGGATGTTAGATCACTATGCCGCTGTGCCCAAGTAAGCAAAGCCTGGAACGTGTTGGCTCTTGACGGCTCAAATTGGCAGAGGATTGATCTCTTCGACTTCCAGCGAGATGTCGAGGTAGCCAGTTTGGCTAGTTTGTTACATCAGAAAATATACATTACATAATTAGAGTCAATTTTACAATTGCTGATTGATCTTTTTTATTGTTAAGAACAAAAAAAAAAGTAGGTGTGTATGGAATGTAGACACGTTGTGATGTGATTATAGGGCCCAGTTATCGAGAACATTTCAAGACGATGCGGCGGTTTTTTAAAACAATTGTCACTGCGTGGATGTCAGAGCATCGGCAACGCGTCGATGCGCACCTTAGCACAGTCTTGTCCAAATATTGAAGAGCTGAATCTGAGCCAGTGCAAAAAGATTTCAGACGCGACGTGCGCGGATTTAAGTAGGCACTGTTCGAAGCTGCAACGACTGAACTTGGACTCGTGTCCAGAAATCACTGATCTCGCGCTCAAGGACCTGTCGGATGGCTGCCGGCTACTTACGCACATCAACCTCTCCTGGTGCGAGCTGCTCACTGACAACGGCGTCGAGGCGCTCGCCCGCGGCTGTTCCGAAATTCGCAGTTTCCTCAGCAAGGGCTGTCGTCAGCTCACCGATCGGGCTGTCAAATGCCTTGCGCGCTTTTGTCCAAACCTTGAGGCTATCAACCTTCACGAATGCAGGGTAATTTTCAACACAATTAATAACTAGGGGAGGATCCTATATACAAAATAACACACAGACAATCTAACACAGGACGTAATGACACATAGTACTGTGTAACAAAATGTTAGTTGAAATAGTGCCTACCTTTTCGATTGCTATTTTTGGTTTCTTTGAGTTTAGAAAGTATTGAAAAAAGATGAATCAAATGAAAAAATTTGCTTTCAAATTGGAAAAAAATCCCTCTTTAAATAAAAAAAGTCATATTTGGATAATTTTCATTTCTCACAGAAGCAAACGTTTTACAAGAAAAGATCTATTTTTTGTCTTCTTTATTGTTATACAAACATAAAACTATTATCAATTCTTTGGGCAAAATTTTTTGATACACAGTGTAATAATAACACAAGAATTAGCAAAGTCATCTTGATTTTTGATATGGATATGTCTTACAGCTAGGAGCCAATCCACAATTTTCTGCGTAATGATTCTTGTACGTGAATCACGAATTTTATTTTGGGGTTCCTCTGTTAGATAAGGGGCCCCTATTCTATGAGGGTAAAAAGTCTATGGGAGAAAATACCTTTGGATTATATGAAATTTTCAATCAATCATTTAATCAAAATTATGTCCTTTTCCGACAACACTATCAGGCGAAAACAAGAAAAATTAATAAAGACATATCCATGTTTTAATATGCTTCTGAGTAGCAGAAATAATTTTAACAGTTTTTTCCTGTACACATTTTTTTATATAACTGTAACATCAACGTTAAAAGGACAAAAAAAATGGTACTTGACAAAAAAGACGGATGGGTTATTTTGATCCACACATAATAATTCAAAGATACAATGTTTTTTTTTGTATATTTATCAAAAAGAAAAAATATATAAAATTAAAATTTAGTTATAACAGTTTTGTTTTATTTTAAATATAATTTGGTTTTAACTTGGAACACGTCTTCAAATAGGTCAAAATGACACGTCCTTCAAAGTGAATTTGTTTATTATAATTTTTTAATTACTCAATATTTTTTCAAAAATAGTATAAGCTTGAAGGCGATAAAAAATTATGAAAAATCACGAAATATTATCATGTTTTGTTACTTAAAATAAAATCAAAAATTTCATTTTGGCTCAAACTAAAATAGGTTTGTCCTTTTAATTTTAAACAGATTTTAGAACAGAGAAAATTTACTATGAAATTTTGGCTGCCTAATGCATGTAACATAACTTCATTATTTACAATCCATTTTGAAAGCACCCTTGAACAAATTTTTCTTTAGAGTTATTTCAAAATTTGTATAATAGTTAAAAATGTTACACATATTTATTTGATATTCGGAAATGCAGTTATTCAAATTTCACATTTAAATACATATATGTTTATATGAATATACTTACTTCAAGAATCGCAATTTTATGCATATTTTCATTCATTAAAAAACCGTTTTGGGTTTTTTGAACTAACGTACGATGCAGAAATATTTCATGATTATACGACCGAAATTATGACCTAACAAAAAAATTTTAGTTTTACTGACGTCTGGTTTTCAATTAATTCCCGTTCAGTGCACAAAAACCATATTTTTTTCTGTAAAAATAAATGATATTTCATTGCACATGAAATGAAAATAAAATTTTATACTTTATCATATTACATAATGTCGTAATAACTACGTCAAAAGTTGTAAAAGAATTTTTTTACTCAATAATCAGAAACGAGAAGAATTAACTCATCTTTTCAAATCTACAAAAATTATTAACTTCGTTTATTTACAAATAAAAATATTCATATCATTGAAATGAAAAATTATCTTTCATTTACACGTTTCATTTTTTTACACCCTAAATATCTGTCTCTAACTAAGAGAGCTACTTTAATAAATTTTCCTGATTATGAAAGATGTGAGAATTATGAATTATTCTTGGGCGAAGTCGACCATTTATTATAAATGTCGAATATCATTGTGAATTTCAATCGATACTCGTTTCCTGTCGATAGAAATAATAGAATACAGTCTAATCAACACGTTTACATCATTAAATATATATCTTAATATAAAAATGAACGTGAAAATGAAAGAAAAAAAAATCAATTGCTGATGAAAATGTACATCATTAATTCACGTTTTTTAACTTTCGTTAAACGTGGAAGCGTAAAATTTTTGAATTCAATTATTTAATTCGATGAAATTTGTAACGGATCAATTTTGTTACCGTTTATCAAAATTATATAAACATTTTCAGAACTCATAACTTGTTCAATTTAAACACGTTGAAAATAGTATTCCGATCCTCTGTACTACTTCCAAGCAATTTCTGAAACTTAACAAATGTTCAATAAACATTTCAATTGACGGGTTTCATATTTTCGTAGATTGTCATCATTTTTGCAACATTTTTCACTTGCTAAAAAAAAGTAAAGAAAAGAAGGAATTGAGACACAAAAATGTTTCACGTTTTTTTTCTTCTAGAAAATGAATCATTTGACAAAAATCTTCAAAACGAACGAGACATTTGTTGCTTTGTGTATGAAAGCATCGTGAATGTGGGTTAGTTGAGTGCGCTGGCACAACGAAGCTCTCGTTTGTTCGTTTGAACAAAATAATGTTCTCGTGGTTGAAAAAAAAAAAAAAATGGAAATGAAAGGAGCAACTATAGAAAGATGAAGATTCCACTTGAGCCTATATTTAATTGAATTGCTTTCTGGCTGACCATCGTGATGAGATAAATGCACGTCTTTTCGTTGCAGAACATTACGGACGACGCTGTGAGGGAATTAAGCGAACGGTGTCCTCGATTACACTACGTTTGTATCTCGAACTGTCCACATCTAACGGATGCATCGCTGGTCACGCTAGCGCAACATTGTCCCATGCTAAGTGTGCTCGAGTGCGTTGCTTGCACTCATTTCACTGACGCCGGATTTCAGGCACTTGCAAGAGTAAGAGTCTCTGACCAATCAATATGCACAGAAACCAATTCCTCTCAAATAATAAACTAATCGATTTATTTTGTACAGAATTGTAGATTACTTGAAAAAATGGACCTAGAAGAGTGCGTTCTCATCACCGATGCAACGTTAATACATTTAGCCATGGGGTGCCCTAGATTAGAAAATTGGTAAGAACGAGCAACAGTGAATAACTAATTGTTTAAAACAAAGAAAATTGAAGTTGAAATTAACATGGTAAATTGGAATGAACATTTTTGGCGTTTTGCAGAGTCTGTCTCATTGCGAGTTAATTACTGATGAAGGTATTCGACAGTTGGCACTATCACCGTGCGCTGCAGAACACCTCGCAGTTCTCGAACTCGACAACTGTCCACTTATCACAGATGCGAGCTTGGATCACCTTCTCCAAGCGTGCCACAACCTCGAACGTATTGAGCTTTACGACTGCCAATTAATTACTAGAGCCGGCATACGTAGACTCCGAGTAAATACATTTCGGTGATATTCATTAGGGGTTATAACCAATCTGCAATGTTAACAAAAATTACATCTTTGGAAAAAATTTGTTTTTCTCAGAAGTGAAATAACGGGTTTTAAATCTGTTTTTAACTATATCTTTTTTAATATTAGAAATACCAAGAGGACGATTTTGTTTTCTTTTGAAAATTCTTTCTATAATTTTTATCCCTTCATTTGAGCCGCCGAGTTAAAAAATGATTGAAGCTCATTTTTATATTTGTTTTATTTTAAGATTAAAGGTTCAACGTTGTAAAAATTCAAATAAAAAGTGCAATCTAAATTTATGTTTGTTACAGCAATCACCGTGAAAAAAGATTTTCACCTTATAAATTTTAAAGCGGATGTAAAAACAAATTGATCTCTAATCTTAATTTAATTTAAAAAAAAATGAACCATTTTTTAACTCAACGCCTCATATCATGGGCCCTAATGTTACAAAATTTCTAGCAAATATAGTTTAACATTTAGCAAGACACGTTACACGACGTTACTTAAGGAAATCACTATTCCCAAGTGATGGTGAGTCCAGGAGAATTTGAACCCCCGACCTCTGAAACACAAACTGAAAACGTAACGTTACAACCATTTCTACTTGCCTTAGTAGCCCAAGTTATGTAAAAGACTCAATTTCCAACAGGCGTTGATAATTTTATGCCTTTCATTATTTTAGAAGGTCTAACTTTCTGTAGAATAAATGAAAAAAATGATCCGTTTAAAAAGTATAATACAATTTACATATAACTACCAAGGGGACACATTTTCCAGTAGTTCTAGTCTTTCTGGTCTTAAAGATGAAATTTATGAAATAATTTTTTTCATATGAAATCTACTCTTATGAAAATAAAAATTTCATCTTGATCTTTTATATAAAAACTGTTATTGATTAATAATATTACTAAAATTTGATAATAAAAATAGTTATTTCATTTCTGAGAAAATAAAATATTCAACTTTTGTAAATTTTTAACGTTGCAGGTAAATATAACTCTTTAATTGCTCGCTCTAATCACTATTGATTATTAAATCGAACACTGAATTATTTTCAGACACATCTGCCAAATATCAAGGTGCATGCATATTTTGCACCCGTTACTCCTCCACCAAGTACAGGGGCCTCGCGGCAACGATACTGTCGCTGCTGCATCATTCTGTGATTTCGTACTGGGACAAAAGCGTCTTCTCCTAAATTAATGAAACGTAGAAGCGCAAACGATCGGTTCACAAAACAAAACTACTAAGTACTAAAAAGAAAAAAAAAAAAAAAAAGAAAACCGAGACACAGCAATCAGAATCGATAAGCAACTGTCACGGAACGAGAAATACTAAACTATTGGGGGGGTAGTCGCGCGACAGCGCGATCGTTCTGGAACCATTCCGAACTCCGATCACCGCCATTAATTAACGCTTTCCACGTTGATTGTTTGAGGTACAATGAAACAATTGAAATTTACAAAAGAAAGAAACAAACAAACTATAATGTCGCACAATTTTAGCGCAAAACAGAGATGGGGGAGCTGCGATCGTAACCAACTACACCAACGCCATCTGTTGGCCGATAGATGGCTCCTGAACGCTGATTTGCGCGTGCAGATGTAAAATGTGGCAACACTTTTTTCAATTCAATTGAAACCCCAAAACTAAGGCGAATGAAAATTATTTTTGGGATGCTAGTTGAAGCAAAACGTGTATTTTATGATAATTCATGTATTGATGTAAATACAGTTAAACATTGTGCAAGGTGTACTGTTGACAAGCACAATCCACAATATTCTTGTAATCATTATTCGCAGTATTTTTGTATCTCAAAAATATCCAAACTTCTTTGGATGCATGAACTCGCGGCTCCAGGCGTGTATTTTAAACTGAATTTGATTCTTTTGTTACCAACCAAACAATTGACTTGTTTGACGCTTAGTTGTCAAGTTCAACTTAAACTTTTTTAGCATTTGGATCACATTTTTCGGGCCTAACAAATTTGTGCCCTGGATCATCTTCTTTCTTTCTATTTTTAACTCTCAGTATTTTTTTACGTACCATTTTTTATCGCATTGCTTGTAAGCCACAAAGAGAGGAGAGACCTTTTCTTTTTTTTCCTCCCCCTAAGTATTTTGTTCAGTTGATAAATTGATAAAAAGTGGTTGGCCATCTATGATTTGTAATTGCCTACAATGTAGAATTGCAACAATTTTTTATTTCGGTTATTGGAGTAAACTAAATGGACACGCCGTTCCACAATGAAATGATATAAACGGTACAGTGCTATCAGTGAATCACAGATTTAACATCACCCATCTCTTGTTATGTTGTATTTCGGCCGAATCGCAACGTAAAATGTACTGCTAAAAAAAAACTGGCATTTTATCCAAGTCACCTGACCGCCAAATCAGGACGTTCGAGGCGTCGATAAACAATCCAATAGCTGATAAGAAACTATGTCTTGATAGGAAACAACATATTCGCGATTGACATCTTTAAACTAACATAGAGACAACTAGATTTTTTTTGGCGACGACGAAATAAAAACAACGTTTACTTCAAGATGTATCTTGCGATTCTTATATTGTAAGTCAGTGGTCCGGTCACCGACGTGCATTTCACTGTTGAAACAAAAAACAAAAACTTTCGGGACAATTATCAAATTTTTGGTTCGCATCGAGGCGCCCGGTATCAAATAGAATTAAGATGAAAAGAAATAAATGAAAAACAAATCATATTTTCGAAACTACATGTTCAAAATAAAACAAAATGAAACTGCGCAATCGTGAGGTTTTGGTTTGTCCATTTTTGTTTTTATTTGTCTTTTTATTTGTGGTGGTATCTTGTTTTTGGCATCGGACACTTTGTGAACTGGGAGAATTCAGACTGACTTAACGAATCAAAGCGCTAACTCTGTTTACTTGCCTGCGACGTATCAGCATTTTACAATTACAACTTACAGCCCTGACGGGGCGTAAAACTCGATTAACGATGAGTTTCATTGGTAAAAAAGTATCGTGAAAAACGAAATCCGTATCTCAAGAACGAGACCGTGACAACAAAAGTTGTACGATTTTGAATTGCAGAGTTGATTTTTTTATACGCAACACCTATACTGATTGTTTGATAAATACATTGCGATTTATATTTTGTCGGTTACCTATAATTTTATTGTACCAACGACTGTCTTTTTTCATTCAAAGTTTATGATAGTTGATTTGAGGGTCATGAGACTGATCGAGACGTTGATGGACACGATCGGCCCATCGATTAACTTTCGATCAGTCGCCTGACCGCGATTGATTTTTTATACGTTACCATTGTAAGAGTTTGGGTAGGGATGTGTTATATCTGCCAATGACTTGAAATGAGGGAACAAAATGAAAATTGGTATTTGTCAGATTCGAGTTTATGACTTATGACATATTTTGTACATACATGTATTTATTTTGACATTGTTGAATGTTGAGAGTTAGAAATAAATGTTTCTCACAAATCCATTGCAAAGTTCTTACTTTGATGGTTCATTTTCGAGGGATATATTTTTTCATAAATACAGTTTGTCATAAACAAATATATTTAAAAAATATGATTCGATGATAATCTGATGAATTTTTTTTATTCAAATTGAATCAAACTTCGAATTTATATTGATGGTAAAAACTGTATTTGAATTGAGATGAACCTACACCAGTGACGACTTTTCTAACTCTCAATATGAGTAAACGTAAAAAAAGGCAAATATAAAGACACGCTCGTCGCACGAAGCATTAGTTTAACTTCCTGTCTTTGATTCGAGAAGTGCGTATATTGCAATTTCATATACCATATACGTTAATTGTTCCGCTGGAGTATCGGTTTCTATAAACCTTGGTAGAATTAAGTGCGTCAATCGTTATATATCTACTTTAGGTTGTAACGAAGTAATGGATGAAGAAAAAAAAGCAGAGTAGAATATGAACTTCGTAAAACAGATAATAATGAACACAAGAAAAAAAAAAGATTAATAAATACAAAAAATATGTTTTGTACGCTGCATGTCGTCCTTAGAAGAAAAAAATGTGATCATCGTAAATTGTCGTACGAAGTCAAGATATTCTAGTAAAACATAACAGAATGCACGTATTGTATAATTATGTATAATCGAGTTTTCATTGCCATGGCCTCTATTTTTGAAGTCAAATTTGTGATTACAAACCAATGTGTTCACACATGCATCAATTCACGGCGACATATTCAATTTTTCGTTTTTTCAATCAAGTCAGTGTTTGATTTCAAAAATAGACGCCGCGACTCCATGCGCGTATTATTTTTCATCAACTATTTAGTTATCTCGATTATAGCGATCCTCTAGCCTCTTAACAACTTTTTTGTTATTATTGTTAACCAACGATGGAGATCAAGGCATTCTCATAGCCCCATTTCATATTCGAATGAAAAAAAAAAAACACATTTTTAAGGGAATCTCTTCATTCAATATCGATCGTGAGAATTTGTGATTTTTTCGGATACAAAGGTAAAGTAAATAAGGAAGAAAGCGAAGCGACAGAGCGATAGTTAATGTGAATAACCGAGCGTGAATTTGACATCACTAAATGGTGGACTTGAACAATTAAAAATTAAAAAAAAACGATCGAGCAAGTGTTTGGCTGTGCAATAGAATAGAAAGAAAAGATAACAGACGTTATGAAGCAGACAGAATGTTAATGCCACCAATTCGAATCCGGGCTTTTTTCGTCAATTTTTCAGCCGTCCCGATTTAGTACTTTTAAAAAAGTCTAATAGCCGAGAGAGCAATTTTTGATAGTGTTTTGCAACCGAATATTTCAGTTGAATTTCAACAATTCATTTTTGTATTCATTTTTGTCAATGTAAATTCACTTTTGATACAATTTTTGTATTGAATCGATTGACATCGATTTTTATAAGCAAACACTTGATTTCAACGTTTCAAGGTCTCAAGTTTTTGAGGTTCAGTTGCTTGGCCTACCGGTGGTACTCGGATTAGGATTGGTATAGCTGTATAACTGCGTCTGACTATCGAAATTTCGCTGCTTTCATAAGCTGCAATCTACAGTGTATATATTTTCATTAATGTATGTATTATAAAAAAAAACTAAAAACCAAAAAAAAGATAAAAAGTCATATTCAAAACTTTTTTTCTTGTACGTTCACAAACCTTCTCATTTGTAGAAAATAAAACTTTTATTCTTACAGCAAATTTCTTTTATGCATTTCTTATGGGTTTTACTTTCGTACGAACAATTTTTTTAACAACAACGATCTGTCAAAAAATTTTATTGTTTATTTGTTGATCATTGTAATTATTATAAATATATAATGTATATAATATATATTATTATATTATATATGTATATATATGTATAATAATATTATATATGTAATTATGTGTAAATTATTATTTTTGTTATTAATTTATTTATTTTTCATTCGCATTACGTGTTAGTTTGTTAAAAATTGGTTTTCATTATGAATTATTATTATAATTTTTAAGGAGTTTATTTCAAGAAAAAATTCTATTTTTTCTTTCAACAACAATTTTACTTTCGAAAAGTGTCAATTTCGTGTTAATATTATTCATAATTATTTGTACATTGTTTGTACTATTGTTAATTTATTTGTTATTCTATAATGACACTCGAAATTCGCTAAAATTTATTTTGAATTATGAATTGTTATTATAATAATTTCTGAGAAGTTTTTGACGTGTTTATTTTAAGGGAGCGAAAAACTTCAAATAGAGAAATTTGCTTTGTGCGTACGACGAGGGGGTACAAAATTTCAAACAAGATATAAGCGACAGTGGATGCAGCGTATTTGCAGAATACATGTGGGCGCGCGACGATATACGCGGAACGACGAGAGGCGAATATTGCACATTGCTGATGCTAGTTTAGTTTCATTTTAGTCTTTAGTTTGTGACGGTGTCTCTCACGAGGAGGATCGCTCGCCAAATTGTTCTCTTTGTCATCGCATAATCTTCTTTAATTAGTTGCTCCTCTGTCTAAATCAATAGGTAAGCGAGTCCCCTGTACGCGTTCTCCAATCTCGCCAACGTTCATTGACAATCATTTTACATCCATCAATTTGTTTACAAATCATTTTTGCCGGCACTGTTGCTTAACTGTTGTTTTCTTCGCGTTCCAACATTTTTCGGTTTTTAAATTTGTCCGCTGACAAATTTAACAAACTCAACACCTATTTTCGACGTGACCTCATCGAAAGCGATAAATCACCGAATTGTAAAACTTCGTTTTTAACTTCGGTTTAAACTTTTTGCGAGCAATTTTGATTATGACATCGAACCGGGGTAATAATTGCGTAATCTTCGAGTTGAAAATTTTTTCTACCAATTTGATTGCGGGGTTTTAATTAATACTTCAATTATACCTCGTTGTTTAAGAAAATGAGCGCTGGAAACATTTAGCTAAATTAGTGCAATCAATTAGATCAACTAATTAATAATAATGATTGGATCGATAGGAGATCGATCGAGTGTGCCAATGTAGATAGTTGAGTGTGATCTTGCGTTTGGAGTTGAACACAAAGTTGAAGGGAATTATCGGCCGGGTCTATTTTCGTTAATGTGGATATTCTATGTTGGCATGGTTCCAAACTTTCCGAGAGAATAGCATTCAAGATTCAAGATTAATTTTCAACAAGATGTGCTATGACGTTCATTCAATTAACAGTTATTATACAGCGGCATGTTTTATACACTCACAAGAGATATAAAAAATTGGAACAAAAAATTCTTAATATTAATTTTAAACACGAAGGAAAAAAAACTTTTTTGTTTTCTTTTGTTATTTCTGAGGTGACAAAGATATGGATTTGTAATTTCGATATCGGTGTTGTAACGATGGCGTAAACTTGAAAATTAGTTTGTACGTTTGAGGTGTGTAATATCGACAAGATCAAAAAAAATCGTGTCACGCTGTAAATCATTCAGAACAATTGATCACTGCAGGAACAAAATTGTGCACTCCCGTACGATTAAACGTTCAATTAAGACAAAGCTTATATTCATGAAAGTCGTCGACCATGTACAGGGTGCGGCTCCCGGATCTATGAATAACGCTCAGATGCACTGCCCGTTTCATTCCTATACCATAATAATAAATTTGCAAAATTGCAAGTTGAATCGGAATGGATGTTTGGTGGTGGGGGGGGGGGGAGGGCAATGTGTAAATTATTTTTGTCATAAAATTTACATCTAAAATTACTTGCATGTGACATTTTCCTTTTGCACTTATGGGACCGTGCGAAAAATGTTTGTCAACCGCCTCGCTGAACTGAAACGTTTCATACTCATTTTCCTTATTTTGGTCTAAGAAGCGGGCAATTTATTTATAGAAACGCGTATACAGGCTTCTTTGAATTCGAATGTCAATGCACTCTTTTGATTAATTGTAAAGAAATTCGCAGACTCTATGAGTTATGCTGGAAAAGCATATATATATATATAGCGAACCCGGAGGACGTTTCAGTTAGCCGAGTGTCATTGGAAATGAAGTTTGACGAGCTGAATGAACGAATTGACTCGCATGCATTTTTAGCAGAACTCTATGTGCATGTACTTGGTTGAATATTAAAGAATTTCGTTTTGATTTGTTAAATATGAAATCATTTTATTTAAATTTATTCATGGTGGTACTATAGGAACTACGTAAAATAGTCAGATATTTTTGTCATTTTCAACTCAGTGACTCTAAAGCAAAAGCATGTAACTCCAATTTTCCAAAATTCAAGAAATGATTTCACATATTCATTGAGTTTTTTGAATGTTATTCATTGTACATATAAATAAAATAACATATGTAATATAAATGCAGATGAAATAAATTATTTAAATCAATAATTGTATCGTCCATCAAAACATAGAAAAATTTATGATTCTTATGAATCAATCATTATCCATTTTTTGAACGTAGTTTTATCTATTTCTGCTCCTAAACTACTATAAATTATAAATCTAACAATACGACCGCGACTAGAGTCCAAAATTTTTGGAAACATTGAGATCAAACTTTCGAAAAAATTCTAACTTTCCAGAAAAAAAGTATTTTTAATCTATGAATTCGCATTAAACAGTATTAAAAATGGTATTAAAAAATTAGAAACGTATGAATAATTTATTACAGAATTAGAGATGAAATATTGATATATTATTATATAATGTATTATCCCTCGAAAACAGAGTTTTTACTGTATCACATATGTTCCACCTTAACCCTTCAGCTATTTTATAACATAACAGATAAATATTTCTGACGTAATTTCGGAGATGAAATATGTGATTTATGTCGTTTTTATTTTAGAAACTTTTATATAAAAACGTGAAACATTTTTCTTAAATCTCATTAAATTTTGCTTTTTATATTTAGAAACAAAACTTTAAGATACGATAGTTGATAAAATATTTAGCAAAATAAGAACAGTTGCGGTAATTATTATACGTAGGGTAATATGTGAAACTATACTGAAACAGAGTTCCCACATTAATCAAAAACAATTTTTTGTAGACTTTTAATCATTGCAATTTCTAAATTTAATTACACTTTCATGAATCAAATTCAAGTATCATTAAACTGTCAATTTTTTCGATTGTCCGAATTACCCCAATTTATCACAATTGTCTCAACTATATATTCCGGCACAAAAAATTGATATAAATAATTAAATACATCAATTCAAGAATAATTAAAAAAAAATTGTTATGAAATTTTAAAATGTTCTTATAAAAAATTGTGTGTAGTTTCAGAATAAAAAACGATGATGGCAAACTCCTCAGCGGGAGACACCGTCCTTTCGACAACGAGTCAAGTAAACGAAGTAGCTTCAGTAGGTAAAAAGGGTCTCGCACGACAACTCTTCCGGTCGGAATCGAAACCCGGAACGAGGAAGAGACCCCTTTTTGAATTTTCTTTGAGAAAAGCGGAGATTCCCAGGAAGACACCCAGACAAGACGATGCAAAAATAAACGAAAAGAAGAATAATCGATTACAAGGTAATGAATTTTCATATACCGGTCTCAACAACTTTATTCATCATTTCTTTTTATCTAAAATTATTTCAATTCCCAAACAAGATGCTATCGCAACAACAAAAAAAGTGATTTACAGATACAGATAATTATTCGCAAACTGATAAATTAATTTTTTTCTCAAATTACCTTTTTTTAAATTTACCGTCTTCAGAGTCATTAATTTTAAAAACGTTAATTAAAAACGTGAATCATCTTTTTGCGGAGATTGGATGTTGAATTTCTAGATTATAAAAAAGAGATTTAGTGAATGTTCTGCAAAGAGCGTTGAATAATTTTTCGATCGTCGTTGATGTTGTTCTGATGAAAGTTTGCGAAATTTCAGAAAAAAATTCTTCATTGAATGCTGCAACGAAAATTGTCGACCATGGTGTAACCGAAGAAAATGCATCCGAGAAAATTCAAAATAAAAGCGACGTTTGCGTCAACGCAATGAAACGAAAATGCCAGGAACATAAAAAGGAGGAGGAGGAAGAGGAAGAGGAAGAAGAAGAGTCGCGAGACGTGAAAGTCAAGAAAGTCGCGACAACATCGAAGACCGAGTCGACGAAAGACAACGTCGAGCGGCTACGCAAGACAATTTTGTGGCTCGAACAGGGCGGGCGCAAACTTCGCGAGGAGCTTGCTGCTGTCAGAACTGAATTACACGAAGAGCGCCGCGCTGCTAAGCTTGCTAAGCGAGAATTAGATAATGCGATAAAACAAGCAAAACTGCTCGAAGCCGCGAAATATCAGCAAATCATTGCTGAAATCAAACCCAGGTGAACGCAGTTCTATTATATATAATCAATTTTCAGAAATGATACAACCTTAGTAAATGGATCATATATTATCCATATATAAAATATATATTGACAATACATATAATGTTTCTTTAATGTATTGACAATATATGAACGATATATCTATGAAAAACACACAAACATATATGATCATTATATTGTGATCAATATATGATTTGCTGAAAATAATATATTGCCAATCTATTTATAATGTATGGGCAATATATGATTTTTTTACCAGGGAAATTTATCACCATGAGATAAAAAATATGAATATGAAAAACTAAGTATTAAAATGACCCCCTTTATATGCATTTCTCGAATATGAAAAATATAAGAAAGTGGCTATTCGAACGGCATCAGAGTTCGCGAGAGTCGACGGGAATACATGATAGTATATGAAAAAGTATATCAGAGGATATCAAAGAGAGTGTTCATTTGAACCAAACTTAAAATGATTTACAAAAATATTATGCAAATCTAAATTTTCATTGTGTATTATTTGAATGAACCTTATTCACAAATTAAAAATTATTGAAATTTTTCTGGTTTTACGAATCTAAACTTCGTTAAAACGTTTTTTACCCGTTCATAAATTTGAGATAACATTTGTTTTATGAATATTACTATATATGTTACTATATTAATATATTATAAATAATTTTAAATGGCAATGAGGACTTAAATTAACGTCAATTTTTTATATAAATTCTTTACATAAAGTTTGGTTATCAGGCTTGATTTTGTTTATTATTTTTTTCAACAGAAACCAAGTTTACATGCATAAAATAAAATCTCAAAACATAGATAGAAATAATCAAAACAAGTTGTTCAAATTTGTTGTTATTTTTTGAACAATTTCTACGCAAATTGAGTTCTTCGTTTTATTATTTTTTAACAATTACTAAATTTAGGTATCGACATCTGGAAAAATTTAAAAAGTATATACACTTTCATATACTCTGTCGTACGAACAGCCTCGTTCAAAATAAATATAAACTTTTTTTTACTTGAAAAACATTTTGAAACGGAAAATTTTTTAATAGTTTATAAAAAAAATGATCAACACATTTTGTTATTCAAATTTTTATTATAAATTTTTCATCAACTGTTCATTAAAGAAAAGCTGGCATAAACATGTAATTATTTATATGAGGATGAAACTGATTATTTATTCATAGAATCTGAAAAGAGACAAACTGAAAACGATAAAATGTTGCAGTAAACTTTCACACATCACACCAACAACGTCTGCTACAATTGTGCCCGATGAGGTGCCTCCGAAGCAAAACACGACAATTGACGAAAATCATAAAAAAGAATTGCTCAATCTGAAAAAGAAATTGGCCGAGGCAGAACAGACGATTTCGAAACTAAAAAACAATACCAAAACTTCGATGGATCATAGGGAGACGAACAAACGTGGAAAGTACCATACTAATCAAATTCAGATGCGCAAGTTAGACAACGAGATTCAGTATCTGCGAGAGGTAAACCGCAAACTCGAGGAAAAGCTGCAGGTGAATTTCGTGTTTTCCAAACACATTTAAGCAAATGCGAAAATTTAATTTCGAATGAAAACACATCGTGTTTTCATTTGAAATGTTATTGAAAATAAATAATGTTTCAAATTATTAAGAAAGTAAGAAAGTTAGCAACATTAAAAATATATAAAATATAATTTGAAAAAAAAAAAATGATTGTTTTGGATTAATGTAAAAATTGAATTTGTAGATTGTAACAAAAGCTGAGAGGTCACGAGCGGTGGAGATGCGTGTGCAGCACGAAAATCACGAGGCGGAACTCGTGGCTCTGCAAAAGTCAATGCGTAGCGACACAATTAAAATGGTGAGTTCATTTTTCGAGTGATCACAAAAGTAACACGTGGATCCAATCGAAGGTCAATGTCACTCCCTGCGCACCAATCCCAATTCATAAGACTGAGAACATGCACAAAAATCTCATCAGTTTTTTGAGATTTGATTTACCTATCAATTCGGTTTGATAAACTTTCAAATGCTCACAACAAACTGTTTTGTGTTTATATTCGCACATGTTATTCTTAGGCGACTTTTTGTATTGCAAAATATAATAAACATATGTTGTACTTCTATAATTCATATTGGCATTCAATTTCATTTTCCCAGTAAAAATATTCTTTAATAATATATTCTTTCATATTATAATCAAACCTTGATACCATTTGAGTTGAATGAATGCATGCAATTGTAATTACTTTTTTGAACAACAAAGATGTTTTTTATATTTACCAGTACCGTTTTGTTTCAGTTCATTTTGAGTTTGCAATTTCGTTCTGTTGTTAGTTTGTACAATTTTTTCCCCATTTTCAATTGCAATATGATGTGAAATGAACACCCGTTAGATCAAGATTGAAAATAAATGCTAAACATTCCTACCGCATCATATTTGAACTTGTGTAATAATCGCCTATTCGTGGGGTCGTGGTTCACTGATGGTTGCACTCGTGGTTTCGTTTGTAGGTCATGAAAGTGGGATGCACCAGCTTTAGAATCGCTTCAAGTCATACCTTGCGTTTTCTCAGTGTTCATCTTGCGATAAGGCGCGGCCTACAAATTACTTCGTTATTATTTTGCATTTTTTTTTCGTTGTTTAAATTAATTGGTGAAAATCATTGAGATCAATCGTAAATCATGCAAAAGTATATCTTTGCCTCTGTGAAAGTGTCTTGCAAATCATGACTTTGCATCCACCGAACGATGCGACAAATCACAGAATGTGTAAGTTCTACAATTAGAATACGAAAAAAAGGTGGATGAAAAATTGATGACTGAAAAGAGAAAAAAAATTTATCGACCAATGAATCACTGATTTTCCGTGCGGATATACTCGACGGTATAATTTGTGCAAGTTATGAAATGAATTTAAAACAGAATGAGTCACACAACAGAACCCATAAATTAGCATTAGAATGCATCATCATTCGATAAAATAAAATCTGTTTTCGTAGACTGTGTGATTCATTTCCAAAGTATTTCCTCGGGCTGGCTGGTTGATAATTGCGGGTCGGTTTTAATTTACAAACAGAGGAGCAAATCGTGCAATTATAATCACGAAATCATGAAATTCTCATTAAATGTTGAACATCGGTAAAAAGAAAACAATGATGGGAGATTGTTTTTCGTTACAAAATTTTTTTCGCGGTTTCGGTTAAATGAGATCAAATGCGAAAGTACAATCGAGTTCAAATTAGCAATAGTGGTGATTTGAAATTATAATGAATTGCTCGTCATTTGGGACCGTTGGGATAATGTTGTTCATCCAATCGCATCGGTTGCAGTAGAGTGAATTTGATCTGACTTTGATAATCGAACGTTGCATATACACTGCGAAACAGATTTCAGAAATATTACACTAAGTACGAACAGTTTTAAAAATATTCGAATTGAACTTCAAATTTTCGCCTGATAAAACTCTATTAACAAAAAATAAATCAATATATTTCAATAAAAAGAATAACAATTTATAGTTTTGACAAAATTCTGTAGTGATTATATATAACTATATATAACCATTTGTAACCATACATAATCGCTTGTACTTGAGGTCTTTAATTTCTGGCCATATATGTTTATATATACTTGATAAATGTTGAATATTTTTGTTTGACATAAAATTGCATATATAGATCTATATATGGATTTTGACGTGAGTTGTTTTGTTTCAGTGATTTGGAATGCTAAAACTGTTGTCTGTGCATTTTTTACATTTCTCATCGAAGTCAAAGAATGCACAATTAGAGTAGAAAAGGGATCAATGCATAAACGCGGAATTCATTTGGCAAATCAGAGCAGGCACGCAAAAGAGTAAAAAAATAATCTCGGAAGATGTTTGATGTAATTACAGAGGTCTGGGACTGCTGGCATAGTCGCACGACAAGCATTCCGTTCAGCCCCGATGAAGTGTCGACTAAAAATGGTCTTGGAATGTGCGCGCAACGATTTTTGACGATATGCTGGAGGGCACATTTTTAATAACTAGTTTTACCGGGCATCCCGATGTAGGAGTACACTCCGAGGCTTTAACCACACCCCTTAAGGGCACACGTTCTCTAAATTATCTTACAAATCATAGGGCCCCGTGTCTGCTTACTCAAATCGCTAATAATCGTTCGGACAAAAATGTTTTGTCGTTGAACTCTCTCGCATACATCACTTGATTCTGATCTCGTGCAGAAAATCAACCTCTTCGAATTCAAACCTCGCTCTTCATCCCCCTCGACTACCAACTTGGCACGATTTGATTAGTTCATCGTTTCGTGAACTGACAGGAAATACGAAATTATCAATGTTCAAAAATACTTTGAGAAAAAGAAGAAGCAGAGGAGATTGCCAGAACCGTTCTGTCATCGGGACGAAAAATCTAATCTCCAACGAACATCAGAAATATTTGTCTGTTTTTCTCATAAGTGCGTAGTAGCGAATCTGACGTAATTTAAATCCAATTCCATCCTCAGAAACTTGAGGAAAGACGTGTCTCGAGACTCAATGAACTTGCAACTTGCGTAGATTTGTTCGGTCAAGCGTGTGAATTTGGGAGCCAGCCAAACGAGTTTCTTGCCACCGTGAGAATAGTCTTGCTAACCAACGACCGACCTTAATGTTCGCTCTGCATTTTAGAGCTTGCATTATTTATTTGATATTCCGTGACTGAGATTGTATACTGCATGCTAGTTACGTTCAGCGCCTCTCTTGATTACACTTTTTTGCACCTCTTTTTCATTTGTAGTAAACAAATTATGCATATGAGTTATGCCATGAAATTAGAAAATGTACATGTTTATATCTCCCAACTTATATACCTCTGATATGCTTATATATTATGTATATAATTGAATATATATCAAAATATGTGTTCTCAATGCGTGAATATATATATTAAATTTGTATGGGCCCATATATGTTTTATGTCGCATATGTGTAATATATACTTTTACATATACATTTTTGATATAAAAAATGACGTTTATCCAATTTAAAAAAACGGTGAAAATATTGTTCAATTATATATAAGTTTAAAATCCAGCACATGTCTGGTACGTCATGTCTGCCAACATGTTTCGCACTTCCACATGAAAGAAAAAAGAAGAAAAAAGATTACATATTCTTTTGTACGTTCCACTTTTGCCAAAAGTTGGCGAAAGTCTTTCTCTCTATCTCGTCTGGTACGGACTGAAGGTGCCTTTCAAGGTGCACACACATACACAAAAAATGGTCTATCACCTGTAACGAGAAACGCGGCGACCAATTGGCATTAACAAGTGTGACGCGAATATAGTCCCAAGTTAATTATATGCGGGGCAATGTAAGCCCTCCTTCCACATTTCATTCGGCTTGTTTATGCACTTTCACTTGACGGTTCAAATTATTTATCATCCGAAAATTCAATGCACCATCGATATAATATCGAAAAGAAAGTTCTTAATAAAAATAGTTATTTTCAAGCCTGAACTTTTTTTTTTGCTCTCTTTATTTTTAATTTTTTTTGTCAATTTATTTATTTGTATATACTTTTATATGATTTATAAGTTTTTAACATTTTTCAAAAACTTTTTCAAAAAACTTTATAGATATAAATTCAAACAAATTGTGTAAAATTTATTTAAAAAAATTGTGTTCTTACGATTTTTATAAAAAAAGGATATTTGTGGTTTACTTTTAATTTTTAAGGTTTTTATTCGTTTAATACATTGATTGACCAAGTGTTTTTCACACATCCTTCAAAAGAAAGTCGAATCGTAATAACAAAATATGAATGCCATTTATTGTTTCAGGCGGATGAAATACAAAGAAAAGAAAAAGAAATTAAACAGCTGGAAAAATTGGTCAAGGAACGTACGCAACTGAGCCAAAAGTTGAGAGTGCGAGAAAACATAGCCGTGAGTAAAATTTTTAATTTAATCATATGGTAGAAATAATTATACCAATTTAAAAAAAAGTTCTACATTAATCTTTGAATCCAATTTTTCTTCATTTTTCCAAAACAATATTTATTTTTATTAAAAAATTGTTGTTCTTAAAATTATCTTTCTTAAATATTAAATTTCATCTTCTGATATTAGTTCCAATTAGTACCGTTGAATAAACTTTTAAAATCGAAGTAAATGAGAGGTTGCAAAAACATTATTTTCATTTCGATTGAATAATCTCAATGGCAAAACTGTTTGGAAGATGAAGTAATAATTAGTTATGAATGTAGTTTAAGAAATCAATTAACCTTCGGTAATTAATTTCCAAATGATATTATTTGATTGTATTAGGCAAATTGGTAAAATTATAGAAAATTTCATGACGACATCCTATATTTCATAAACGGTGTAATTTTTTCAAAATTCGAGAAAAAAAGGTACGTGAGAATTAAACCGAAGGTGGGACGGTTGAGTTGAGTGCCCTTGTCATTCATCATGCAGTCGCACTGAAAGCGAATCCGTTTAGAAATCACGGCGGCGCTCTCTGACCGTTTCCGCGAGAATAATCAAGTTATGATTCAAGGCCACGCAAATCAAAACATTATGAAACCTGTGATCATTTTTGTAGATATTTTTTTTTGCAATAATCAATTAAACTGCTCATGAGCGTTTCGTGCAATTGATATATAAATTGTTTTCAATGATTACCCGGCGACTATAAAAATGAAAAACTTTCTTTCATTACTCACCGTTCTTTTATGTAAAAATGTTATTGTTTCGAGATTAGAAAACACTGGCAGTGTCTTTTACGAATTTTTTGTCATAAATTTTTGTACTTAGTCAGCGATTCTGTCTGCAGAATATGTTTTTGCCAACAACTTTCAATACTAACTATTTGACTATAAGAACTGATTGATGAATAACAAATGAAATGTTACAAGATTCATTAATGGTTTTTTTTATCTGTTTTCTTCCTAACTTTCATACTGAAACAAAATTTTGTACATTTTTCGTTAGTACAGTCAAGTTGAATTCTGATAAATCAACTGCAAAAGTCAGTTAATTTGACAGCATATGAAAGTTGTTTGATAACCTCATGTCAAACATGTCTGACAGGTTAATACGACATGAAAAATTTCGAAGAGACAAATTTATTGAATTAACTATTTCAAAAATAATTTTCAACTTAATTTAGATTTTTAATTGAACAATTGATTCTCTTATTTGTTATTAATTTTTTTTCGTGCGAGTTTTCTTCTTGTGAAATTTCGGTCAGTAAACATATAATTTTCTACTTAATTTAACCAGTGTATGTTGCGTATGTTTTTTTTTCATGTTCTGAAGAGGTAAAGCAAATGTTTTTTTTGTTATATAAATTTATAAATTACATGAAAAAATGTGAATCCAAACTAATGCAGATGAAAATTTAAAATATAATTACCTAATAATTTATTAATTGTTTTTTTTCAAATTTCATCATCATTGTTTACGAGAAAAACAGTACTATAAACTGTATGAAAGAACCAGGAAAATTATTAATCATCTCGTCTTGGTTCTTAAACACGAAAATAAAGCGTTCTGAATATTCCATTTGATAATATTATTATGAATTACGTCAGGATATATTATATATTTTGTATGTAAATGTTGCATGTTTACGATATTTATTGCTGTAATTTTACAGTACGTTTATTTTTTCGTGTACTGTTAGGTGATGGTTCTGCCATCCACAGAAGGAAACGTTGCTCTCACAGGTAGGAAAAGCGCTCGGCCGATTCAGTCAGTCTTGTAAAAACACCGGTCGAGTGAACACGCTGCCAGATTCGCGCGCAACGGCTTCTCCTGTCACGGCCCTTTCGGCTACACAAAACGCCGAGCCTCAATTCCAAAACAAACATTAAAAAAAACATAACGATCAAGACAATAATTTCCTGTGATTTTTTTTTCATCTAAAACGGTTTTTCATTCGTTGAGGTGAAAAGAGTTGGTTGTGTGACAGGTGCTATTTTTCTTGGTTCATGCATTCGTCAAGCTGACACTCGCCGAATGGGCTTTGCGCTGAACGAGGTAAATTTGCAAAAGCAATCATTTTGAATATAGGAATTTTGAGTGGGAAGAATAAAAGTAGAAAAACAAAATGAGAAAAAAAAACATAAGAACAAAAATGAAAGATAAAAAATCTGTCGTTTTGAAAATAATTTGCATAAAAAGGATTTTGCATTTCACGGTGCAATGGGATTAAACGCGTGTAATGATAAATAATTAATTGTTTATATCGTTTTTGCTCTCGGTNTAGCTTGTAAGGTTAAGACGGGTATTCTTGACCTAAAAAGTGGTAGTTCAATTAGTGGACGTATATATTACTGCTGCTCCATAAGTCATGTAATCATTGTGCCTTGCGATGACGATTACCGAGGCGTGGCTCATGACTTCAAAAATTTAGACCCTACGGCTGAAAAATTCGGACAAATTTCAGCACTTTGCTCGCACCTTTTTTGTATTTTTTACTTTTTTGTACTTTTTAAAATTTTTCACACGCTAAAGAGCAGGTATATCGGAATATTCATTTTTAATGAGTCAATAGTAGCGTTTCAACAGTAACGATGTTTTGTTGCAATGCAGGTAATTGGTCAATCAATTATCAATTGGAAAACAAATAATAATCTTTTTTTTTTGTGAGTGAGCATTTAAATGGGACCTGAACTGTTACGTTAGCGAAACCGCTCTTTTTAACTTTCTCATGACCAAAACAAAAACAAAACCACTTCGAAAATATATCATTCAAAAACTGGTGCATATACTGTAATCATAAGACGAATAAGGAAATGAGCTACTTCGTGACAAGTTTTTTATATACATTCATCTGTTTTTTGTTAACATGATTGAAGCGGTGATAAAACAGTTGAAAGGTTTAACAACTGTAAAAATGTATTGTGACTTGTTGTTATGTGTTATGTGAAAGTATAAACATGAATGAACATGATCAGTTTTTGACAGAATAGAATAGAGATGTTAGTATCTAAAAAAAAATTTTGAAAATGAAACGAAAAAATTAATTCAGTTGATCTAAAAAGTACGATATAAAGTGAGATATGAACGATAGAAAAAAAAATTGATAATGAAAAAATATAAAAAAATTTTTGAAACATCCATCTGATTATTTTATAATATGATAAAATAATGATAGTTTAAAAATTCGAAATAATAAAACAAAATTTATATCAGAATGTTGTTGAGAGATAGAAAAATCGAAAGGCTAAAAATTGAAATTTAATTCGAAAAAGTTGAGTGAGATTTGAAATTAAATTGTAAATCTAGATCAAGAATCGAAACCAGTCTTCATTTTATTTCTTTATTTTCTCAAACGGGATTTTTTTGTAAAAGGTCCATTTAGCCAAATTTACGATTTTATATCTTTTTTTTTATAATAGGAGGATGGAACGTGAGAAGTCATAATATTGAATAATTCAAAAAGCTCGGAGAAGAAAACAGTGAGTGTTCTAAAAGTTTGAAAGTTGGAAAAAATACAAAAAAGTTTAAATTATACTGATATAGAAATTTTTATACTGCGTTGTTTTTGAGCACGTTGTGGTTCAATTTCCATACTTATAAAAGAATAAACAAGGCTCATAGTGATTGATCCTATTGAGCTGTTTTTATTGTTTTTCGTCGATAACTGAACGATATGACACAGTATGAACTGCGTTTTTATTGTGCCAGATGTTTTTTTATTGCTCAGATAACAATTTAAAAAATTTTTGGTTCTTATAATCAATATAAATATTATAAAATCAAAAATACAAAAAATTACATTAAATCATTTCTGATTCAATAATGTAAATATAAATATTTAATAAGAAAAAATTGTTTACACTTAGATTTTTTTCATTTAAAAAAAATTTTTTTTTGTCATTTCAAATATTATTACTTTTCTTCTTCGAATCTGCAGCTACTGAACTTCGATTGTTCGCTTTAGCGATTTAGAAATTGCCTGTATTGTCTGTCCCCCAGTTAACGATCAAAGTTGAAATTTGACTTGAATGGGCGAATTTTTTTCGTGTTTTGTAATGCACAATGCATAGAAACGTTTAAAATGCATTCTTTGATTTCCGTGCATGATGAAAAAAATCATGGCATAATGCCGGTTGTATGAATATTTTCCACTGACCGAAAAGGTGCGAAAAAAGTGTGTTTCCGTTTCTTTCCTTACATAGTTTCCGTCGCGCGTGGCGATTNTTCCGGGTAGCTTTCACCAGAGTGGCTCGTGGTGCACCTTATCGTTTCTGCCATACGGTCAAAACAATACGGTCAAACAGAAACAATGATCAACATACATTTGTTACATTTCTATCACACATTGCGACACACATAAAAGTTGCACTCTGTATACATATGCCAATATATATATCGATGTGACAATATATAATATATGTTGTATACATAATATATGAATTCATATATGGATCCACGTGTGATCATACATGAGTCTATGTATGAATTCAATTGTGTTCATACATGAGTTCATGCATGGATCCGCGTATGGTCATATATAAGTTAATATTATGATCTAAGTATGGTCATATATGAAGTCATATGAGGAACCTTGTGTGGCCATATATGAGTCAATATATGAATTTACGTATGGTCATATATGAGTTCATATGACGATTCAAGTACGTGTCAAGTATGTGAGTCAATATATGGATCCATGTATGGTCATATATGAATCTTTGTATAAATTCAAATATGATCATATATGAGATAATGTTTGGATCCACGTATGGTCATATATGAGTCCATATATGGGTCCACATAAGGCTAAACTATATATTATTATATAAGGCATATATGGTTCTATATATGTGGTCCACATATGATGACATATATAAACGTCACACATCTACGCTATATATAAAATTTGTGAAAGAGATTTATGTATAGTTACATAAATTTTGGCATGTTTATACATATATGATGCCTTATTTTATACGTCCTACAGACTTTTTTTTATATGAATACATATGCAGATTTTTAATTGTGTTCATCAGATTTTAATTTCATTAAACACATCCGGATACTTTCTCTGTTGATTTCTAGTCAACAAAGTTACAAAGAATAGTATAATTATTGGGTGTAATAATGATTATAGGTTAATGAAAAAAAAAATCGCATCTATGTTGAATGTAAGCTTGACCATAGTCGTCGGAATGGTAAAAGTGTAGGGTGCAAAAATGCGCTAAGTAAAAGTCACAAGTTAACGTATCCCTGTTGTTGAATGTCAATATCAAGTATCTGTTAAGATGGATTTCGCAATAACGCACATTCGAAACGATCAAATGGATTGCTGAGTGTAGCGCTCAACCGAGCAGAATTAGTCTTGTTGTGAATCACGTTTCATTGTATCCCCGGCAATATAAATTAGCTGCATTGCGAGACACAACAGACATGCACCTCTATTATAAGCCACAATATTGCTTTTTAAATTCCAATTGATGAACTGATGTATATTTCATCACTCAAAATGAACCCAATCAAAATTCATTTGATCGAGCATGTTATTTGACTTATGCAATAATTGTCCTATCCTCGGTTACATCGCTTATTGATGTTTCCAAGGAACTTTGGAAAAACCTTTCAAGATTTTTCAAGAAGATAGAAAATGAAGAAAATTGAAGTTCGGTACGGAACCTCAAGTCTATGTGAAAATTCAATTTGCTTGAAATATGTAAAATGTTGAATTTTTGTTTATATTTTATCAGTAGGAAAATGTTCAACTGAAATAAAATGAAATAATTTGATTTCGATTAGTAAGTTAATTAAAATTAGATAGGATAAGTTTCTTAGGTAATTTCTTTCACAAAAATTAAATCATTTAATTTGAGCTAATGGCGCATTAGATAAGAGATAAGAAAAAAGATTTTCTAATCTACTTTGTTAAAAATTGGTTAATGAACTGAAATAATTAGATCAAATGTGGCAAATACGTTAGAATACAGCACCTTGAGAAGAATCTGAATCACACATACATAAACGTAGACACGCATATGTGTCACATTTGTATTTTTCAACGTGGGTATAATCGGTTTGCATTTACAGTTCGCTCGTTCTCACGATTTGATTTATTGTGTTCACACTCATATCGATCTAGGTTGCTTCTCTATATAAAACATTTAATCCATCTTCATATCGTTCTGGATACACGAAATTTAAAACATTTATTTTTGCTCACTATTTTCAAAACTCACGAGGAACCTTTGTTAATAGCAAAGTTTTTTCTGTAACTGTGATGAAAGTCAGATTGTTGATAAAATTGATTAAACATTAAAATGATTCGAAGAAATTCTTTTTTTAGAATTAAAAAAAAAGTTTTTTTTGTCACTTTTCAGAGAAACTCCGCGGGAAATTCATTAGCGACAACACCTAACGGTAGTTGTTGATCCCAAGGAGCAGTCGTATTGATTGTTAATTATGTGCTGATTACACCGATTCAATTGGTGTGAATTCCGCGTATCTATTTTATAGAGTTTCTAGTGTCACGTAACTAAGGCAAATCTACAAGGTAGAATAGTTACATGTCTGTTGGATGTTTTTCCAAGTTGTTTTTTTCCATAAAATTCTTTTCGTCACCAAATTTGTTTAATTATCCTTATTAAAAACATAATATACAATCATATATTGTCCATCTATAAGACATATATTATGAAAATATATTATTTCAGAAATTATATACATTGAGCATATATTGAAAAATTTTTTAAATTGCTAATATATTGCCTATATATAGTCCATATATAACAAATACTCAAACATATATAATCAATATATTGCCAATTATTCTCAATATATGAACAATTTATGATTTTCTAAAAAGAATATATTTTAATATATTAATAATATATGGACAACATATGATTTGTTTTACTAGAGAATCCACATATAAAATATATTTTGACAACAATTTTTTCTATAAAATAATATATTGCCAATATATAGTCCATATATTATTAATACATGGACATATTAATATATGTCTTTTTAACTTAGAGATTTGTACAAGATGTTTTTTTTATTTTTAAGAGTATTTGTATGGCAAATAAAACATTAGTAACAATCAAAAAATCAAAAAGTTTGAATGTTATTAATTTTGGTTTTTTTTGTATAGAGAAACTTTCGGCTTCATCCAATTTCAATAGGTTCCGGCAGGAGTTCGCGGATCGCGACATTTGATGTTTGATAAAGTAGAAGTCCTTTTTTCATTAAATAAACTACGAATCATTCAAAGCAAATATATCAAATATTCATCATTCCATCATGAACGTCATTTAATCTTCACACCTTGAATTTCCAAACACCTTTTTAATGATTGGTGTCATATAGGCGCAACTAGAAAGTTTCATAAATCATGTGAGTTAAAAAGATAGGATACAATTCAATTACTCATCTTTCATTTTTTTTCTGTTCAATTATGTTTTTTGCGTCAATAAAGACCTTTCATTAACCATTTTTTTATTTTCGCGAGAAGAATCTCCTTAAGGTAATAACGATCAATTAAGTTGACAATTTTTTTCAAATTAAAAATATAAAAAAATTAAACATAATTTTGAGATACAATCTGTACGAAAGTACATATTCATTCACATTGTATTGTGAAGGGCAATAACATCTATGAGAATTTTTTTTTTTTTTTTTTTTCAATATCATAAATATCTCTGAGGGTGAAATGTCTGCATTTAGAAAGGCCAATGGCTCGCGATTTTGCAAGTTTCTCTTTTGTAAATTGATAGTGCAAAAGATATGGTAAAAGCGCTTCTAAAGCTTGATCTATTGATACTATAGGTTCAAAAAATATAAAGTATAGACATGAGCTATAAATATCAATAAAAATTAATAATAAATTGGCATTTAAAAACAAACAATATCTACATAACGAAATATTCCATTCGAATCGTGAAATCGTCTGAAACAGACTAATTTGTTTATAACTTATTATTAAATGAATTGAAGTGAATGAACCAAATGAATGACAACAATATGAGATGTAAATGAGTTTTGCGATTGAATGTAATTTATGTCAAACGTATCGTTAAAAACTTTCTTAAATGATGGTAAATGCTATCGGTAAGTTCTCATCAATTATTTATTATTGTTTGTTAGAAATGCTGGAGGCGCGCGTGAACATAGACATAAAAAATGCTTTTTTCTCAAGTGACGTTATGGAGGACTAAGAAAAGTGGGTTATGCACTAAGACTTACACGGTACTTAGATCGTAACGAGCGAAATGTGGATATACCAGTACATAACTGACCGGTGCCAGTATAATCTTTATTACAAAAAAGTATACTCTCGCCAATTCTCAGGGTCACGCAGAACTCTCACGGATAGATATATATCTCAAAGGAGAAACCGCAAAACATATCGCCGGCCGAGTTATCAACGGTTTAATATCCAACTTTTTCTGCCAATATAGTCAATGCACTCGAATTACAGAACAGAAATCTCGTACGCGAATAGAAAAGATTCTTACGTAAAATTAAATAGCATGATGTTTTTATAATGAAAACCTACACGTTCATTGCGAACAAATTCTCTCGCACAATTAGGCGTATGTTTAGTTTGCACAGATTGGGTGTACTACTCAGTGATCTCAGTTTCCTGGAACGAACTTGGTGCAAGTCAGCTCGGCGTTAATCAAGGTTGTCGTGACCATCGTTTGTCACCTCCAGCTTCGCGCACACATTTATTTTCGGCGCGCACTTTCACTTTTACAAGTTCACCAGCTGGTTTCGTTATCGTTCGGTCGGATGACCTCTGAGATGAGAAATTACTTCCCCAAATAGACTATGTACACTAGAGACTAATATTTGTAAAAATGCCAAGAGAAAAATGGTGTTTGCAGAATCGTCTCTGTGATTCACAACCAAAACGAAAAAAAAAACTTAAAATGTAGTAAATATAACTTGGTTAATAGTATTAATATTAAATTTTCAATGATGGGCTATCTAAAAATGAAATGTATAAAATGTGTTCTTATATAAAAAATGAAAAAAAAATCAGTAGTAATTATATTTTTTGCTGATCTTGAATATTGAGCCCGTGTGAAAATTATAAGTGATCGTGACGGTTCATTCTTTCCTTGCTGATGTTCTGGCTCTCGACTTTGGTAGATACATCTTGATCAAGCTTCTATGTAGGGTTCTGATAAGGCATTTTCGTATTGTCTGATGAGGCGTTAGACTTTCTAATGCCTGGCTCCAGTCTAGCCACGACTGTGAAGATGAGGTTTCCAGATTGGAATCTTATTGCAAACCTCTTTTCACAAGCCTAAGATATATATGCATAAGATTTTCTATTGAAGCATTATATCTTTTTCAATAAAAATAAATAATTTGTCACTCTGGACAGAATCTAGTGTTTCGATTTCAGGTTATGTACTAAAATGTAAACTTTTTATGTACAAATGTACATTTTTTTACATTTGTCATAAAAATCATTGTTCTTTTGATTATACCTTTAAATTAAATTTGCTAAAATATAATTTATAACATGAAAAATAAATAATTGAGGTTTTTTTATTAAAAAATTAGCCTATTGTTTCTTATACCAATATAAGGAAGGTGAAATTAAACAAATAAGTTAAACAAGTAAACATTTATTTTATTGTAAATATTGTTATATTTATTATAAAACATATTGTAAAAAACTTGATTTCACTAATCTTCATTCCAGATATAAAAATCTATTGCAATATAAAAAATAATAAAATGTCAGAAATGAACATAATGATTAAACATTAAAATGATGTATGACATCATCAATGACATATAACGCAAACAAATGAATTGAATCCATAATTCATCTGTTATAAAATTATCACTTGATAAAGACTAGTTACAATTTCGGTGCATTTGAATTATCCCCAAGAACTGAAAAATGAAGGAAGAGTAACTGAAGAAATAGAACCTATCGCACTGTCTAACAATTTCTTCCCTTCCTCAGCTGCCTTATTTGCCAACTCTTCACCTTGTTTAGCAATTTCATTTGCTGCATTTTTGGATGCTTCTGCAACACTATCTGCTGCACTATTCAAAGCTTTCTTTCCTTCCTCTACTGCTTTATTTTTCAACTCTTCGCCTTTCTCTGAGATTGCATTAGCTGCATTTTTGGACGCCTCAGCCAAAGTATTTGCAGCATCGTCCAACAATTTCTTTCCTTCCTCTGCTACTTTGTCTTTCAGCTTGTTAGCATTTGCCGCTAAATCATCTGCTATATTTTTGGACAATTGGTCAACACTATCTTGAAGGTCTGACAAATGTTTTTTAGCCTCAGCAGTGACAAAGTCAACCGCTTCTTTCGGTGTATTTTTGATGATCTCAATTGCACCCTTCAATGCTGGAATCTTTTCTTCCACGCATGCGTAAATCGCGGACGATTTCTGAGCAACACGAGTAATCGTTTCTTGTGCCATGCACAAGCCTAACATGGTTTTGAATCGAGCAATCTCCATGACTCCTTTGGCACCAGTTTGCAAATTATCGTAAGATGTGATTATTGCATTCGCGTTCTTCAAATTCTAGGAAAAAAAAGAAGAATTATGTTAGTTCTACGTAATACTAAAGAATAACCCATTTTTTGCCACTTATGCATTTTTGTAACATTTCCGAAAATCGGTTTTATTTAAATACTAAGACTCAGTGCAATAAACGAATTTTTCAACTTTACCAACAGTGGGCCTACATGAATAAGAATAAATTTAAAAATATATTTTACGTGTATTTTTTCTATTCAAAATATATCCGTGTATAGTCACTTATAAATAATTTAAAAATCATTCGTAATAACGAATGAAATAAATATAACGTTAATGTAAATCTTATCAAAAATGTATATTATGTGTATATGAAAATATATTTGAACGTATATTTTTTCCCTCATATGGAGCTCACAATGCAGTTAATATTTTAAATTAAAAAATTAATTTTCATAAACAAATCCAATTTTTATTACGAAAAAACGTATAAAACTGTTTTGATTGCAAAATTTTCTAAATTTAAACATGTGAACCCACAAAATTTTTCATAAAATTAACTAAAGTTATGTCGGGCGAAAAATGGGATGATATGAACTGACAAAATAATTTGTTTGTAACTTACATCATCAACACAAGATTCAACTTTTTTAACAGAAGCATCAGCCATGTTTGAACATTCTCTGACGTCCCTCAGAGGTTTCTGGATACGTTCAGCAATGTTAGCTACTTCAGTGAGTAACTGTTTTAAGTTTCCGCTAGATTTTGTAATTTCGCCCATAGCGCAATTTTGTATTGTCTCCAAAGCACTTGATGCAATTCCACGGAAACTCGCAAGTCCGCAGGTTTTTTCACTCAAATCAAAACCAGTCTGATCTTTCAGAGATTCTTCCAACTGCAAATAAAAGTACAAAAAGTTGTTACAAAGAATTACAAGAATTGTTGTCAAGAATTAAAAATTCAAAAAATGAATTCATTTTGCTTGTTTTCAAATTCGTCTTACCAAACCAGTTCCACTATCCAATTTGCTCCTTGCGTCGTTAAGCTGTTCATTGACGAATGTAGTAAACTTTTCAGTAACATCATCCACTACTTCGGACGTCTTACGAGACCATTCTTCAACGGTCTTGGAAATTTTTTCGATTTCTTCAGTAGCACCAGCTATGATAATCGCATATTTTTCAATTTCGTCTGTTAAGCCTGGGAAATGTTTATTAAATTCAGCACTAGCAAAGTCAAGAGCGGCTTTTTCGGCGTTCTTCATAACTGCCATTGTATCTTTTAATGCTGGAAATTGTTCCTCCACACATGACAGAAGTCCGGTCTTCATTTTCATGAGTCCTACAACTCCTTCATTTTTTACACACTTGATCAGCATGTTTTTGAAGCGATCAAAGTCAACGAGTGATTTTCCTTTCTCTTTGATGATGGTGAAAGATGATTTTAGGGTTTCTATTGATTCAGTGTGCTGGAGGGAAAAGAAACAAAAATTAGTTCTACGTCATACTAAAACATAAGATCCCTAGTAAAAAAAATCATATATTGTTGATATATTATTTTCAGCAAGTTGTATTTTCAGCATATATTGTTCAAATATAAACAATATATAGATAACATATTGATCAATGTTTGAATATTTTTCATATATGGACTATATATTGGTAAGATTTCGTTTATGTATGATCATTAGATTGATAAAATAATATCAATAAATTTTCTGAAATAATATATTGTCAATATATGTTTTATGTATGGACCATGTATGATCCTTTTTATTAGGGATGTACTAAAGAATAAAATAGTTGTCAACTCACTTTACCAACGCATTCTTTGGCTTTCTCAAAGGTAATGTCAGTCATATTTGAACAGTTTTTGATTTTTTCTAGAGGTTCCTGGACTGCTTTAGCAATGTTTTCTGTTTCCTTGATCAGCGTTCTAATGCGATCGAGGGTATCTTCTTGTGCGACCTTGGCGCAATTTTTCGATGCCTCAAATTCTGCCATAGCAAGTTCACGGAAATGCGCAAGTCCGCAGGCTGTAGAATTTGAATGAACACCAGTTCTATTTGCGACAACTTGGTCCAACTGCAAATAAAAGTTGCAAATATTTTTCAGTGTTTAGTTGATTGGGTGTTAATGGAAATTTATCTATGATTCTTACGAAAACTATTTAAAATGTAATTTTTATTATAGGAATTAGAATAATTTTCGTAAGACCCGTCGACAAAAATTAAGAATTAAAAAATTGTTACTTCGAAATGTATCTTACCAAATCGCTTGTCATTTCTAAACCTAATTGAACTTTGGTTGAATTAAGGTGTACTTCATAAAATTCGGGTAACTTTTTGGTAGCATTATTCAGTATTTCAGACCCATATTTGGACCATTCTTCCAAGTTCTTAGAAAATTCCTCGATTGTTTCTGTAGCATCATGTATGATACTCTGAATTTTAGCCTTTTCTACATCGCCAATAACTTTTGCGTATGCGCCAGGGTTGAAAACCTTAATTGTAAAAATAAAATAATTATCAATTTTTTTTTATATAGTAAATATAATGAAAATTTAATCACAATTTATATTTTAATGAATGATTGCAGTTGAATTAAATAACATTCATACAGGAACTATTTTAACTTACCCCTAAATCGCAACACAAAGAGAACTTGAAGAAACCTGGACATATTGAATAAATTGTTAGACCGATTGGATATGATTGAACTAATATTCAGCACCCTTTTATATTCAAATTTTCGTAAGGCTACGTAAATAATTAAACTTTTTTCTTACATTTAAAAAAGATAGATTAGACAATTCACGGTTTTTACATATAATCATTGCAAATGTGTATCAAATTTCATACATCTAATTTCCAACAATTGTTGTTCATTAAATTCTTTAAACTTTTTGCTAACATTCTAATTTTGGCAATATCTCCAAAGCTAATATAAATTTTGTTATGAACTTTTTATATTATCGGTCATTAATTATAACACCAAATTTTAATGAAGTGAAAAAAACTTTTTAAAGAAGTTTTAACTTTGATTTTATTTTTCAGATTTAATTATTAATTGTATTGCGTATTAAATTACCCTTCACCTTGAAAGGATCCACAATATTACGTAACTCGCAGAAGATGTGGATGTTTTGAATGAAAAACTTTTGCAAAGGAAAATTTCTACTTAAATATATATATTCTTTATAAATTATAAATACAATGAGTAGTTCCTCGGTTTTTCTCAACTCACCGAATGAATTAAGTCTGTCTCACAGTTGCAACCCGTTAGTTCATAAAAGGGATCTTAGAATAGTATATACTTGGTACAGTGAACCCAGGCGTTGTTCCTGTTTCATCTATTTTGTTGGGTCTATTGCTGTTAAAGTTCTATAAAAATAACATGAAGAAACTAATATTTCTATATACATATAACATATACATAACAACTTCGTTTAACATATTACAATGAAATTAAAAAATTAAAAAAAATTATACAAAATATTATCATAGTTTTTATATATAAAAATATTTTTAAAACTACAATGATACTTCTTCAATTGTTTCTCACAATTTATTTTTTTTTTTTTTTTTTTTTTTTTTTTTTTGTTAAATATCAATGTAACTGATTTATTCATGAGTCTATCGTACTCGTTAGACTTATGATGTTAAGATCATGTTACATCGGGCTGTTTTGAGAGTTTTCAGGTAACAAGACAAACACACAAACATATTTCGATTTTTATGTATTAGCAAAGACACATGACAAATCAGATAAGAAGAATCGATAGATTGTGCGAAATCGCACGACACGTGGGATTTACTTTCATCTGCATTACGCTTATATTTATTGCACCTGTTGAACCGGCCACCTAAAGGGAACTCTCTTAAAGTGATACTCATGAGAACCATTACCAGACATCCGATTCCAAGAGAGAAAACATCAACTGATATTGACACCATCCTGTACATCATTATTGGTGGAAATTAAATTCAAATCTTTATATCAAACATTTTGTTCTATGCAAAACTGCAACTACGAAATATCATTTAAGATTAAATTATCAAATTTCCTGATAATTTCTTAGATGAATTTGATAAAGGAAAATAAAATTCAAATTTCTTTAAAATAACATTGATGAAATTTATTTATTCATTTTATAGCAAAATTGGTGATGGTATAAATAGAAGTACAATAAATAAAAAATTTTTACATGGATCATAAAAAATATTGAAATATCGATTCACATTATAAAAATCAGTTACAATCACTATATACAGATTTAAAATGATTATATGTTCGATACTCTCTAGGTATTGAAAACTTGCAACAAGCTGCAAATGGCTTTCTAGTTTACAAATTTTTATGAAAGTTGCTTTTGATTTTAAAGATAATAATGTGTTTGAAATTAGACTTGAGGATCGAAGCGAGTGTTGATTGTCGTATTGGACAGGAAGTTAGATTAGTGGTATCGCATCAAATTTAAAATTCAATTCTTCGTTGGACTCCGATAAACTGGGTGAAAATTTCTCCATGTTATCGTGATCTGAAAAAGATCAAATGTTGATGCTCGTGATTAGATCAAAATGAGACACTTTTATCTTATCTAGATTAATATCTGATCTCAATCAAATTTGAGGTATGAGGTACTCCATTGTTTTAACTCCAGGGAGTCCCAAGCATTTGAGATTTCTGTTGATTGTATGGTTGTATCAAACTGTGTTATCCAGCCGAATTCAGATGAGGGGCTTATATTTTTTAATATAACAATTTTTCGCAGAATTTAAATTTTATGAAATTCCTACTCTTTGCACTACAGAAACCAAAAAAAAAACGAATAATAATGAAAGTGGACCAAACATTTTACAATTTTCATATTGATAATAAATTAAGGAAGTATAAAAAATGTACTATGATCTTTCTTATTGTCGTTTTGGAAATTTTAATGTAAATTTTTTGCCAGCTGCATTTTTTTTCAACAGTTCGATATAACTTTTTGCATTATAAAACTTAAATAAATGAATAATTATATTAACAGTTTTTAGTTACAAAAAGTTAATAGATGAAAAAAAATTGTAGTAAAAGTTTTTCACGAATGATCCAGCTGTTTTAGAAACAAATGAAGTTTGAAAAGAAGAGGTGAGTTTATATTGTTTGGCGTGGATTTCCCATGTCTATTTAATTACGCTAATGACTAGGCGGTGTTATTTACGCTGAGAAGAAACATACCGTTGTTACGGTAAATTGAAGGGCGGTCTGCACGTCGTCAGATAAAAGTCATAGCTCACTCTTGAAACGTTATTTGACATAGTTTTATTTCGTTTAACAACGAATCATGCAAGTTCTTTTAATTAACTTGTAGACGTTTGCAAAATACTCTAAATGCCACCTAAACGATCAGCATGATGATTCCAAATACATTTCCTGCGATGGTTACTTGACCACTTGGTGTTTAGGTTTTTTTTCATATCTCGCAGCAACATTTCAGAATGTTTGTATTTCCTGCAGGGGAAGATGTACATCAATGACACAATTTTTATTGAAAATCTGGAAGAACAAAATAAATATAACATATCTTGGCAAACCTATCAAGTATCATGTTTCATGTGTGGCTTTCGATCACTGACCAGAAAATTAATTAATAATTAAATTAGCAAAAAAAGTTGTTATGTTATGATCAAATGACATTTTTAACATTGTTCTCACTTGTGTTTTATAATTGAACAAAGTACATGGTCCAACAATTAAACGTGAAAGTCCAACTTTGGAAAAAATTGTTCGGTGAAAAAATGATAGGAATAATATATTAACGATTTTAATAACAATACAAGCTAAACTTTTGAATGAAAAACTAGCTATGAAATATGAGTTATATAATTGTCGATCAGACATGACATTTTATATAAAAAATAAATGATAGGTAGAAACGGAGTTGTAGTTGACAATGCATTTTCAGTGACCGCAAATCATGTTGCATTGTTTGGCAAAATGACGTATGTTATGAATTTGCTTAATTCAATATTTAACATTAAAATTCCATAGAAATTGAATTGCATTCGCGTATTTTTTTTTATTTTTTGATTAATTTTTAGTTTCTTGCATAATGTGTGTCATATATTCATTTAATTTTAACTAAATGAATATTTTATTGTAGTATAAAAATGTCCAGGTATATATATTGTTATTAAATTTTTTATTATAAATTTGCTTCGATTCGTTTGATATGTTCGATTAATTTTGACAAAATATGATAAAAGTTCTGGTCTATTGGGTTCTAAAAACTATAAATATATGAAATGTTAGTTTATCTAAAAATATGAGTCAGGGTCAGACGGCAATACAGCAAATTTTTTTACAAAAGAAAATATATTATAATATCCATTAAAGTATCAAGAATATCCTGATAGATTCTGTTTCATGAAAACAATAAATTATTCCACTGACATCAGGTTTTCACTTGTTTATGTAGACAAAGTTGACCTTCAAATTACTATCAAAAATAGTAAAACTGATTAAATAGTTTTTACTGAGTACATAATATATTGCTACAATGTTAACGATACAGCTTTACTATTGAAAGTGTAATATTTTAATCACTAAGATTAAATCTTTGTTACTACTGAAAATTGCTACTGTTGCAATTTAGTAGCTTAGTGTGGGTCTGATCAAACTTATTAATTTGTTATTGGTGAACAGATTGATTCAAATTGAATCTTTCTAAATCAGTCATGGTTATGAATATTGAATATAATCAAACCTACTCATTTTTTAGATTAAATCATACTCAAATAAAAATCAAGATACTAAAAAAATGTGTTTAAATTTAAGACACTTGTGTTTACAGTGGCCGGATGTAGTATTAAAAATGACACTTGACTCCAACACAAATATGATGTGTATTTTGCTGCGACATTTGAATTCAAAGATCAAAGACAAATAATGGTATTTTGTCTACTCAATAGGCCATTGATTCTAATGCAAATGAGTAGCGCAAAAATGCGCACACACCGTAACTAACTCAAATATTATTCGTTGACATACATCTTGCGAATTAACTATTTATAATGCTCAACGAAAAACCAGTTCTGTTATGCAAATAATTTTTGCCGATTGGATCGAAATCAACAGTTTGTATATAAAATTCCAATTTTATATTGAGACCCAAATCGGACAATAATACTGTCAAAGATTAGTTTATCGTTGTTGAGAGATTGTACGTTCAGTGTCAACACATTATTCATAAAAAGTATAATAAAGCTAACACAAATAATCAAGCCTAAAATGCAAATTTATAACCGGCCTTTCTCTCCTTAACACACTAAGCCAATGAGCATCTGGCACAATAAATGTAGTGTCTGCTAACGTAATTACTAGATAAGACCTATCTAAGAGTTTCTTAAAAGTCGCAAAAATTTGAATTGTCGAGCGACTGCTAACGAGTTTGTTTTAAGTATTAAAAGCAACTTGGAAACCGCAAACATCAGCGCAAATTGAATGAAAGTTTCGAATTTTGATAACGTTTGAAATTCATTTTAAAAATATTGATGTTTTAATTTGTATTCCGTTTGAATGTGCTGTAATTTCTGTGCTCATCAAAACTTTCACCTTTAAACTCATATAACATCTGAGAAATCACATAACCGAGTGTCAATTTCAATACAACTAATGAAAAAAAAATTTAATTTTGCTGACGACCGAACCTGTGGTATCGTGTTCAACAAAATTTTCTTCATTTTGTTTTTCTTTTTTTAAGGTTGAACATAGATGGCAAAAATCAGCTTTTTGAATGAACGAGTTAATACCAACGTTTGTTAAATTGGCATCGAAAAAACCGATGACCTATTATCGTAATTATAATTAATTTCACAAGGAAAAATGTAGTCGACTTTCTACAGTTAACCTTAAGAGGAGTGTGCGACAATCCCATGCACTGATGTGAAATTAATAAATAATTGTTATATTCACAGGCTTTCAGACACTCGTATAAAAATAACTGAACAATTTACTAAACACTATATATACACTCTTAAAAATCTGTTTCTCCGAACAAAAAGTCAAAATACAAAATTTTTTGAGTTTTAGTTGTAGAACAATTTTCTTGGACTAAAAAATCAAGTTTTTTATCAAAAAAATTATATTCTTTCTTCAAGAAGTTTTTTTTAATCAAGGATATTTATTCTTAGCTCCAATAAATTAGAATTAAATTGGTCTGAGAATATTTCTAGTTATTTAATTTTTTTGCAATAAGGCACTTTAAATTCCAGTGCAATATTGTTGAAGATTAATGTTATTTAACATTTTTTATCAACATGTAATCAAATCGTTAATTATGCTAACTATTTTCGACGAATGTGAAGTTTGCAACAACGTTGAATTTATTTTCTATTAAAATAACGAATAATGAATTAACCAAACACTTTTATATTTTGTAAAAATAAAATGTTGATTTTTTTTTACTTTATAATAATAAATCTACGATTGAAAAGTAATGATAAATTGTCGTGTACTTGAAGTGATGAATTACAAATAGAATATTAGCACATGCCAAAAAAAAAGATATCGAGAACGTTTATTCATATCGATGACATAAAATTTATGTCTAATTCAAATGGAGAAATTAGAAATAAAGCACTTACACGCGGAAGTTGTTCCCAATTAATACGGTTCATTAATTATCACATTGGTCTTATATATTTAATTTGATAGAGATTCATGAATGAAAAGCGCCGATGATGATATCGCAAAATTGCAAATGAAACCTTTCAGTATATTGCCTAGTAATGACAAACTTTTGTCCTCAATAGCATGTGCATACATTTTGTAAAAGAGAAAGAGCAGGTTCGACGTTACCGTCCCACTTTTCCCACTTGTCCAAGATATCAGATCAGAAACATCTGAATTCGCGGCATGAACAGCCGCAAAATCTAATTAGTATTAATCATAATTTTCTAATTTTTTCTTTTATATCTCGTAGACGAATGAAGGTTATAATCAATTTTCTATTGAAAAAAGTAAACGGCACGAAAAAAAAGTGGTGAAAAAAGAATTTTTGGAAAACATTTTAACTGTTGTTTACAAAATAATTAATTTGCATTTTTGTGATAGTGAAAATTTAATGGATCAATAAAACAACTCAATGACTCAAATTGAAATACAATAAAATTTGATTTTAGTAATAATTTAATTCATGCCACTTTACTTCAACATAAAATTGACCATCAAAAATTCTAAACATTTTTTTTATCTCGCTACTCAAAATATACCGTAAGGCAATAAAAATATCACGGTTTTGAAAAATGAACATATTCATTCTCGCAAATGCAGTTCGGACTGTTACTTTTTTGCGCAACAGTTTGCCATTAAGACTCAACTTTAAAAACAGTTGCAAGCTGTGAAAATTATTATCATTAGTGTATAAATCAAAGAAAAAAAATTTAATTTCGTACGCGCGCAAAAGTTTTAATTAAAAGGACACGTATTGAGAGTTTATTTAGCAAAAGTACTGGGCTCTGGGGGCATAACAAGGAAATCTGCATAATGTTTCACGCGTTGCATAATTGTCAGTTTTCGTAAGTACAAAAGTAGCTGCTCATTCGAAATTGGTGAAAATCTTTTGCAAATTAGCGATGCTATTATTGTGTATCACACATTCTGCAAATAATCGTGATCGCCGTTGCATAAAGTCAGCTTGGCTGCGGCTTTATTTAATATACTATCATCGACGTACTTTCACTTGATTGACTTGCATGACAATCTCCAGGCGTTTCTGTTTTTTTTCCTAAGTAAAACATTATCATTTTTCACTTCATGTTGCAGAACTTGTTCAAACATTGTCAATTCAGGCGTACTAAATGCAACTTCTTACAATTTTTTGTAAAATAATAAGTTCAAGGTAAAAAAAATATATATTTTATATATTAGACATATATCGTTCTATATATATAGTTTCACATATGTTCTTTATATGAATCCACATATACGATTCTCAAATATGCCACATATGATTCCACATATAATTAATACAATTGATGTATATATAATATAATTCTCATACGATTTTACATAGGTTCTTTATATGGGTCCATATATTATATATATGAATCCATATTTGTGGTCCCCCAAATGTGCTACACTCCCAATAGAACATATACATATAATATATATACTATAATATACGTATAAAGTATAAGAGAGATCTTAGGGATATTATATCTATATTATATGTATATGTTCTATTGGGGACATAGTTCCACATATGGTTCCATATATATCATTATTCTACATATGAACTTTATATAATTTCACATATAGTTTCTCATATGGTTTCATATATGAGACATGTATGAAACCAATATACATAAATATACGTTGTATGGATGTCAATTCTAATTGTTACCTGCAGTGATGTGTTGGCACATATTTAATATGCGAGTCAGTACAAATTGCACGACAGTTGACGAACTATTAGATTGCAACTGTTATTTTATCTTTTGGAAGATCGAGTCATGCGGTTGTGTTGCAATATTAAAATTTCTTCGAGTGAAATTTTGTGCCATTTGACGTCGTCCATTAGTCAGAAAACGGATGATGCAGATTTTCTAGAAATGTCACTACTTGGAAAAATATCGTTTTCAAATAATCGTTTCAGTGCCCCCACAGCCGGCGTGTGTTGGGTCTTTGAATCTGCAAGCAATAACAAATCATTAATATTCGCAAAAATGTAATTTCTCCATCACGTCGGGAGTTGCGAGCCAATCAATGAATCATGTACACGAGGAAACGTTCAGATAAATTGGTTGCACTTTTTGCAATTAAGATATTGAAACACCGATAGTCGGAGCTAATTAGCAGGTGGTAAAAAAGTTTTGTGACGGTTTATGTAATATCATAGGACATGAGTTATTTCATATATGTCGCGACTTGTCAGTGAAAGTGCGTTGATCTTTTTTTTTTTTTTTTGCCGTCGAGACACATCCCTCCGGGCGTGCTGTACGATATTGTCACATGACTGTGACACACACGCACCAAACCCATAGTTACTGAACAGGTCGAGAGCCAGTCGCTCATATACATTATACTACTGTAATGCGACCGGATTCATATCGATTCAAACGCAGCTAGCCAGCCTCCTTTATCTGTTCCAATGTCTTTGTGCTCATGTATCATAAATAAGATATTTATAGGATAAGAAAGTTTTTAATATTGAACAAGCAAAAAATGCTTTCGTTCTTTTATGTTAATCACTTCTTGTGAGAGCAAATTGCAAAGAAACTTGCGAATTAAAAATGTCAGCGACAAGTGACGTTATCGCGGTTTTCGACCGTATAGGAACAAATCTTCTGCTTCCGGAATAATTATATTGTTATGTCACTATAAAAGAGCTCATCTCCGAACGATTTCATGTATCTTTAATGAACAATTTTTGCGATAAGCCTGTTTCGTAAATTATGACGGTTTAAAATTTAAACACTTATCTTGTTATTGCCGCTATATATTTTAGTAATTTAATACTTATTAGCGAGAAAATTGACGACATTATGCGGAGTAATCGAATGTAATGTAATCAGAAATCTGTCTAACAAATTTTGTCGTTACTACATTACAAAAAAAAAAAAACGAAAAAAAAATTTTTAATCGATTGAATTGATTTTAATAATTAATTAATAATTTAATGGAAACAAAAACAAACAAAACTAAACTTTATTTTTCTGTCACAGTTTTGTAAATGTTTTAAGAAAAATCTAAAGTGAAAAAGATGGATTGCCGAGAAAACAATAAGATCCATTTAACAATGCGGAAATGAAGTTGTTGCTAGAAAACAGATTCCTCGCTGTTTTTAACTTGAAAGTCATCTTAATTTTCAACAATGAGGAATTATTCTAAACTGCTAAAAGCGTGGGAAAACATACCCGTTAGACCACGACAATATTCGTAGACAAACAGTATGGATCTTGTCCCACAAATCGCATGCATTGACATAAATTTTTCGTTCTTCAAGTGCTGCTCCTTTCGATATTGTCGGTTTTATGAGTTACAGCAGCCAAGACAAACAAAGTCGAAAACAGTCATGTTCAAGTCAAAAGAAATTTAAATATACTTTTTAGCGAACAAAAAAACATAAAAATAATCTCTTTTGTGATACAACTTTTAGATTCGAGTTTGAATAATCAGCAGAACTGATAAAAAAAATTGGTTCTCAGAAAAATGGGGAATTAGAATGCGAATTTCTGTTTTCTGCAGAAACAGCGAGATGAATTACTATTGATTTAGATTTGTTTTTGTATTGGATAAATTTTTATTTATATTTATACGCCACCTTTTCTCACGCGCTACTCGTAAATAACCTGAAATCATGCTGCATAGAAAGGAAACCGATGTATATAGCTCGGCCGCATATTGGGACAGGTGATATGGCCGGGCCGCGTTACCGTTATCCTGAGTTCCTATCGCATCCTTTGTCCCAGCACCATTTATGTTTGCAACAGAAGTATCTTATGTTATAATCACAAAGTGTGTCTAAAACTCATTTATTTTTCACCTCCAAAAAAAAAGCTTCACAATCAAACAAGTATTTTGAAATCGTCTAACTGACAACTGTTGACGTTTACTTTTTATACCATTTCTGTAAACGAAAAAAAAAAATGTTTCCTTCGACGACTTTCCATCATTTCAAATTACTTTAATATGGTACATTATCTTTTTAATAAAATTATTAGATCTGTACTGTAATTTGTTGGTCATAAATGAATCTTATTTAAAAAAGAAAAAATAATAATTTCCTGGAAAGTAAAATGAAGTGTTTACTTTTAATGAAATGAAAAGAAACAAAAAAGAACATGACAAAATTGCTATCGAAACTTAACGTGTCGAATTGTATTTTTAGGATCATTTAAATTTTTCATACGACACATTACTTAAATGAACGAATCAGCATTCCAGATCGGTTCTGAAATGATTATTTCAAGCGAACATAATCATCGTCTGAGTATTTGCCTTGTGCACCTTTTCTCTCGGGATTTTTTTTTATTAAATCGTATAACGCTGGGTTATAACAGCATGTATTGTTGACTGTTATTGCACCTTTTGTTTAGTTTCACGTGCTATACAGGCAGGCGTAGCCAATAGGAATGCAAAAAGTGTTAGAGCATGATTAATCGACTTGTTCATGACAGTGTATGTTAATTAATAGTTGCAATTTGAAGTAGACGCCTTATACCGGAGCTATTTAGATTACATTGATGATGCGAAAGATCATGTACCGCAAATTAGTGGCATCCGGATGTCTTTAACGTAAACTACATTTTATATTGTTTAGTAACAATATCTTGCAATTTGCATTCAGCTGATTAATATGTACCGTTATTTGTTTGCAAAATCATTTTATTTAATATATTTCGTTTGGTAAATATATGTATCAGATATCAACATGTATTATTTGAAAAGATTATTTGATTGAAATTATAAAAAATATATTAAGGTGATACAAAAAACTGGTGTGTTTACAAAATCGAGACAAGGTCAAATCAATTATTGGTTTGTTTTATGAAATAAAATAACATTTAGGTGATATGGAATATTTTATTCAGAAAATAAGACAAGGTCAAAGAGGTCAAGTCCATTATTTTTATAAAAATAAAATAAATACAGACATTTTTTGAACTTTCTGAGAATTATTTTATTTATTTTTTTATTTTATTTTTATTTTATTTTGTATGAAACAATTGTTGGGTTTCTCTTGACCTTGTACTTTTTTTGTT